>JACXGK010000214.1:90917-117737 GCA_016801125.1 Novumbra hubbsi | reverse complement strand
AGTACCACGATGAACAGATTGTGGAGAGGTGAAGTCGACAACTAGGAATATAGATGCGGTTTACCTCAGCGTAGTATGATATAATATTGGTTTACGGTTCCGTTTGGTTCATTTGTCACCAGCTCTGGTGACCAAGCTGTTGTTGATCCCATTGATGGGAATCTGTGTCACAGCACCTGGCATCTGAATTTCAATAGGCTGGTATGGAAATTGCAATGACTAATTAATGATTGATTTGGGTATAATAAAAACATATAATTAATTACTGATGAATAACATATGGAAATATAAAGCATGTAAACCCCAAAACCCCATGCATCATTCCAATGGGATATAACCACTTGCTGGCTTCTAAAACACGAATGGTGACTGTATGATTGTTTTGTAGTGATTTGACTCAGTCAGGGTAGAGTTACAACACCCCTAATACCTCTTTTCTTTTAACACCTGGATGTGAGGTGTGTTGTTTATATGTGCAATACATATACTTAGAAATAAACATACTGAATTAATTTTAATTGAAATATTCAGTGTCCTTCAAATCTTCCATTTGCAGCAACTACATCCTAGCATTCAAGTTGTCAATTTGTTGAGAAAAGTTTTCACCCCTTGCTTTCTGAAGCACCTCCCACAAGTTAGATTGGCATAACGGGCACTTCTTGGCACTGGACCCCCCTGTCTCAGACACAAGGTTATATGCTGCTATTATTGTGCCGGGGGAGTAAGGTTAATTCTCCTTCTCCATTGTAGATCCTTGTAACTCTAAGGAATGCACTCTCTAATTTTCTTTGTATCCTGTTGTGTTTCAACATAGAAGGACATGAGGTTGTGGCCCACACCTGTGGAGTACCAGGCTCAGAAGACCTTGACAATTCCAGTTCCCACTCTCCTGACCCCCTTCTCAACCCACCCTGGACTGTCCCTGTCCTGCAAATCTGGTCATGCTTCTGACCTAGACTAGGATTTATGGACTCTGGACACAGCCCATGTGAATTTATTAATTGTTAATAGTATTCTTAAAACATCACCCAGCCCAGCCAGAAGAGGTCTGGTCACTTCTCAGAGCCTGGTTCCTCTCTTCTTTCTACAATCTTTGCAACTCTAGCTAGAAGTACAGCATCCCGGAGTCACTGTTGACGTTAAGACTGGTGTTTTAGCAAGTACTTTTTAATGAAGCTGCCAGCTTAGGATCTGTAGGCATCCAGTTCTCAAACTAGACACGGATGTACAGTATTTGTCTTTTTGCTCAGTTGTGCAGTCGGGCCTCACACTCCCTTTTTCTATTCTGTTTAGAGACAGTTGGCTCTGTTCGGTGAAGCGAGTAGTAAAGAGCATCGCATGAGATCTTAAATTTTTCTGCAATGTCTTGCTTGGAATAGATTTCATTTAGAACAGGAATAGACTGACACGTTTCAGTAGAAAGTTCTTTGTTTCTGAGCCCTAAAATCAAATCCACAATTGTTGATGCTCTAGAATCCTTAAAGAATTAGGCCAGTTGGTTCTTTAATCAGCGCAACAGTTTTTAGCTGTGCTAGCATAATTACAAAAGGGTTTTCTAGCAATCAATATGCTTTTTTAAGTGAAACTTTACAACATAATCAATGTCTACACTGTATTTCTGATCAGTCTGATGTTATTTTAACTGACAGAAAATGTCCTTTACTTGCAAAAACATGGACATTTGTAAGTGACCACAAACTTTGTATAATAGTTTATGTATGTTTACATATGGTATTGTTTGCAAATAACAAACTGAGGGTCTGGTGCTTACTAAAAGAAAAAGCACTTGAATTGAACCTGGGTGTATGATCAGATGAGACAAAATAGAAAAAAGCATGGTTGTGCAAAAAATAATCTGATTTTTAATCATGTATGGCAAGTCATCTTTGATGTCATGCGTCATTTTTTATCCCCACTGGTTCTGGGGATGTTGTTGAGGTCGTCTGTATTATGAACTTGACCAAGTACTGGGAAATGTTTGCCATGTTTCCTCTGCTGAAAGGTAGAAACTTGGCTGCAAGCGGATTTTCCAGCGAGACAATGACTCCAGGCACACATTAAGTTCCAACACAAATGTATCTGCCACATAAAAACCCTTTTTATGGCCATTTCAGTCTTCAGATTTACAAACCTGTGATTTGAGGATGTCATTCTATAAGATCCATGTTAATCCCTGATCAAATCCGTTTGAAGTAATATAGAGAAAAGCAACTCAAAGTGCTGCTCTCCTTGCATGTGGAGAATGCACTGAAAATTGTTTCCCATGCAAAAAATATTAACTATTAACTAAATTAAAGGCATTCAGTTATTTAATTCTCAAATGTATCTGTATGCAATATAGCTCAGGGTTTGTAACTTTGTGCTTGACTTGGGCAAGAGCGGTATTCCTGTACTTTTAATTTTAGGAAACAGCGTGAGGCAAAAGAGCAAGTCTTATTAGAACAAGTCATATTAACACATACATTCTGATAAACATAGTCTAATGTGTGATTTGGCAGCTCCAGGCTAGGTGCTGTTTTACCCAGTCTATTAATGTGCACATTTATTGCTAGCATGGCAATTATTTAGGTGGTAAAAAATATGCTGTAAAATGGAAGATAAGCTGTTGCAATGCCCCTATTTAATTGACAGTAAAATATGGATGAACAAAAAATGCTGATCTACACCTAGTGAATTAACTCAAAGATTTTATAGATCTAGAACAGATACAGGAAGAGCAACCAGAAGTTTCTTACAGGATGAGTGGGACGTGGGAAGACCCGCCCCCCATAGCGCACACACGCACACACACACACACACACTTTAAAAACACTAATCTCTCCATGCATAATGAGATGAAAGCAATTTCCATTAAGAAATGACCCACCCATCCTTTCCCCCTGGCTTCTGAAACACAATGTCAAAAGCCCACAGCAGCTACAGTCAGTATTGTGCTGTTAATAAGTCACTTCCTAAGGGGACTCATCAATAGTCTATTATCACCGTGGCCAATGGGGATAATCCCAGATGGGCCCGCCCAATCACATGTAGACACTACATTCACAGCCCTCCCACCTTCAAATTAGCGACATTAACCCACAGCCACCAACAAGGCATCTTAATCACACACAGAACATTAGGGCTCTGCTCAAATATAGTACACTGTATAGGATACGGTCCAATTTGGGGCACTAATATTTGATGGCTTTAAGGTAAAGGACATTCGGTCAGAAAAGCTTAATTTCAGCTCAGATGCAATGCCTCTAAACTGAAGGCCTCCACTTATGATATCTCATATAGATCCTGTATGACACTTTGCAGGGGCCATTTGAGACATTTGTCTTCTCATTTGAAGAAAAAAAAAAAAAAGGATTAGTGTACAAACAGAAAAAAAACTAAGTTTGTTAATGGAACATTTGGAAGCTGCTGAAAGGAGCAGTGTGGGTTATTGGGGAAAATATCAGAAAAATATCAGAAAAAGTTATTCTATTGTTAGGTTATTCACGTTCAGCAGGTCCTCATCTCCTGAATTGGTTTTAAATGTATTGCCCCCTTATCCACAGCACCACATTGTTTGACATTGGCCACTTTCCTCCAACAACTCCACCCAAAACAAGTATGAATTATTGTAGTTCTGCAAAAAAGAAAATACCTTCACCCATTGCAGAGAATTTGGGATAAATATAGGCATCACATTTTAGTAATGAAGGAATACAGGCTGATATAGACCTGAAAGCAGATTTGGGCATATTGAGGCTCGTCTGGTATGACGTATTCGAAAAGTGTTTTTTGCCTGCTTAACATACTCATCTATCTCTCTGTCCGACACTTGCCATGGAAACATATAAAGTATAAATCATGTAAATATAAATAAATCATGTTTGTTCAGTTACAGTTATATTAGTCATTCAAATCACACGTTGTATAAAGCTAGCTAGCGTTTTTTCAGTTTGCCGCTAAGGCTATCTGGAGCTGTAAACAAATATCTTTATGTGTAACTCAAACTGAGGTCGTCTACTCCCGTTACTCACTCTGACCTTGCCTGACAACTTTAACAGGAGTTGAAGTACGAGTCCGGTGGCCTTCGACACACAATCTCTCCAAGCCATTCGGATACTTATGATGCTTGATCATTAGAACACCGGCCGACCACCACAAGCCTTCAGGTGGTAAACCTACAGAAGCAACCGTTGCCTGGCACCAGTGCCACCGCCACAGACAGCGCTGCGCTCGTGTCACCACCGCGTGCGATGCCGCTGGCCAGGGTTGTCGTGCTGTGACTCCCGGACCACAATAACACAGCAGTAACGGGAGGCAGTGATTTCTCTTCGCCCGTCAGGAGCCTCTAGTTTGGTTTATTATTGGATTGGATTGATACACCACCTTTCGCTCGGAACCCGTAAAAGGCTTTAAGGTGGAAACTCACCTTATCCCCCTCCAACGTCTGGCACTTACCTGCACAATGACACTTTTGTGCCAGAACTCTTACCGCCCATTAGCTATGACAGGGAAGTGAGAAATGACACTCCTACTTTGACATTCAGCTACCAGTTCGATCGCTTAACCCGTCGACTTTTCCTCTGGTTGATGATTGGCAACGAGCGAACTGCCTAATGGCGAACCTATTTTATTTCAAACACACATTTATCACAAGGAACAATCACAGCAAAATGCCTGCAACATGCAGCCGGGTATCAATCGTGTTCCAGATCTGGCGGAGACGCACACGTTCAGAGGGAGAGAAACACACATGTCTGGATGTGGTTAGGAGTGACGAAGGCCAGACTCATTGTACAGCTGAAGGGCCATCAGTAAGCCTTGGCATAAATAACCCTTCGCTGGGCTGTGCGTTGGAATTGTCAGACTGCGATTTACTGTAAGAGATGGAAACAAAGACATGAGCACGGCCGTCCTGCGCATGAGTGTATCCGTCCATACGTGAGGGCACGCGGCGCGCAGGCTTACACAGAGTGCGTGGCGTGTTTGTGCCGTAGAGGGGCGTTCGGGAAAAGCCTGTTACCCCCAATTTAGGTTGCCGCGGCGAAACCCCAGTCTTTGAGGAGAGAAAAACAAGATGCCGAGGTCGGAAGGGCAAGTTGTGAGGGGGCGGGGGGGGGGGGCTCGTATGCTGAGTGACAGACAGTTTAGCACTAGCGGGGAACCCGGAGCTGCGGAGGTCAGGGTGAGCCCCTGGCGAGGAGGCGGGTCCAGAATCAACGCACCCCCCTCTGCCAGCCCTCACCTTCGCATATTCGTCATCCTGGCGTCCCGGCGGCAGCCGTATCAGTGGCTCAGATGACACGGCAGAAGCCTGCACATTGTCCCCGCAGGTAATAAGTCACTATTAGCCTCCCATTCCCACGCTCGGCCCCTTGAACAGATCCCACCGCCCTCGGATACGACCGGAGGGCAGGATACGGGCCAGCCGAGAGGCAGAGCGCAAGGCCGCCCCGTCCCAAATAGATTCATGGGGTGTCCTAGGACACACAAATAAATAAAAGCACACTCCTCAGTGGGGACAAGTATGACCCTTGAAAGACAACCAAAACAACTAGTCACATTTATTTCCCTCTGCCTAATCCATCGCTCTGCAAGTACACACCCATCAGACTTTTAAGCAGAGATTACAGTCTCCCATAAAACAATCAACTTCTGACCAGAGCCTTAAGGTCGTACTCTAAATAGGGAATAGTGTGCCTTTTTGGGACACCAGTTCTGCGGCTTGTCCACTTGTCATGTGTCGTCAATTGTGATTGCAGGCACGTCACACCGGCCTACGAGAGGGGAGACTGGAGTGTAAGCTGAAGCTGAAAGAGTGAAGCTACCTGAGGTGGATGGACAGGATGGGGAGGGACAAACAGAAGCTACCTGAGGTGGGTGAACAGGATGGGGAGGGACAAACAGAAGCTACCTGAGGTGGGTGAACAGGATGGGGAGGGACAAACAGAAGCTACCTGAGGTGGGTGAACAGGATGGGGAGGGACAAACGGAAGCTACCTGAGGTGGGTGAACAGGATGGGGAGGGACAAACAGAAGCTACCTGAGGTGGGTGAACAGGATGGGGAGGGACAAACAGAAGCTACCTGAGGTGGGTGAACAGGATGGGGAGGGACAAACAGAAGCTACCTGAGGTGGGTGAACAGGATGGGGAGGGACAAACAGAAGCTACCTCAGGTGAGTTAATCCACTAGAGCAGCCTGAACCCCTTGGCATGTTTGAATCCCAGATATCTATTTTTAAATCTGCGGTTAGGAGAACCGGGGTACGGAACCAATCCTGCATTATTGCATCAAAGCTCAACTAGAGGAGCCTTGAAAGGGATGGACACAGAAAACAACGGGCTTAGAAACCCTGGTACATTATCACGCCATAGAAACAGATTGGGTAACCCATCAAGAAACATACGTTCTTCGTGTACCCTATAAACTCCTGATGTGACCTGACATTAGTCAAAGAGCATTGCGACGAAAACTCCACGGCTATAACCTCTCCAGTTAGAAATAATAAAACACAATAGTAAGATGTAAATCTAAGATGTGTATTCTGGACTCCGCTGTGCTGGCAAAATAACCTTTTTATTTTTTTTTATTAAAACGCCTGGTGAGATGCTTGTACAGCTGAGTACATGAGGTCATTTCACTCCTCAACAAGCAGGATAAACCACGGTTTCTTCCCCCAACTTGGCAAGAAGGTCCCCGTGTGAGCACAGAAACAGAACACGCATCCCGTAAAGAGACCGGAGAGGGTGTAAAAGTACACTCAGGCAAACATATACTTAATACCTACTTCATCTATTCCATAGGCCTTGGTGTGATAAAATGGGGAAGGGGGTTTGGGCTGGGGAGCGTGTAGGGGAGTGGGGCTTGACCCAGGCCTCACGGCACCAATAAAGAACGGGTAGAACGGTTCCCAGTGCTGGGCTGGAGTACTGAGGTCACCACGCTAACAAAAATGAATCCGACCTGCGCACACACACTCAAATCTGTCTGGGCACACACACGCACACACATATCTTACTATAAGACTGCTTGACAGTAAAAAGAAATGTCATGGAGTAGCTTGTAAACTGCACGGTGAAACTAAATTCATTTAAGCCCACGCTCCCCCAGAGTGAAGGCTGTTCAATGTTCTCCATATCATTTGGACCAGGCAGGTTTTTCCAGGCCAGGCCAGTTGAGGCCGCTGTCTAGGGGCTTTTCGTCTCAAAACCCAACGAATGAGAATGGTTCCTTTTCACCACCACATGGGTTTTAAGCGGTTCTGAGAGGATTACGAAATGGGAACAAAAAAGCCAGTCATCAGTTGCTGAATATTGAAACTACAGACTCCTCTAAAGTAATTCGGAACAACAAAGAATCCCAATTAGAGAAGGACACTCAGAAGAACATAATGTCACACCGGACGGAACAACCATACCATAGCTTTATTGTCGATATACTCGGCTACAATTATTACAAAAAAAGAAAAAAACAAAACCCAACAGATGATTAAAGGTGACCCATAAGGTGCAGACTGCAACACACTGCAGCAAGGCGTTACAGTATGAGAGAGACATTTTTAGACTTTGCAGTGTCCCTTAAAAATTCAGCTGCAGGTTATCATGGCCCATATTTCCCCGCAGAGAAATCGGGACATCCGGTTGGTTCCATTTTCATTCCATTCTGCTGGTGTTCCGCGACACAACCACATTCTCACAAGTTCAATCCCAAAAGTCACCATCAAAGACTCCGTTGCTCTGCAGCGCTGGAGCCACTGGCTGTTTAGGACCGCATTTGATTACTTCCTCTATTTCATGTACATTTTGTCATCCAACGCATTTCACCTTTTTAAATTTCTATTTCATAACTTCCTGGTTTAACTTTACACCTTGTCCAATGTAGCAGCTCCCGTTCACAAATGTATAGGGGCTGTAATCCATTTTTTTATTGAAATCAAAATAGTGTATAACGCTAAATAAGAAAACAAAGAGGGTAGGGGAATCTATATCCATTGACATGCACTACTCCATATGGAACCAGTCAGACATAATCTAACTAAAGGGGGGGGGAAACAGTTGACTAAACATAATTCAAGTCATGCCTAGCAAAGGACATGGCAGTTTGAGGGTTATATTACAATTCAATATTCAGAGAATTACATTTAAGGCAGGACCTCAATGTAAACACAACACATACATATCGGCCCCCGATCTATTATACTTTTTAACTACAGTGTATTCATCAGATGTTCTCCTGCTGTAGGCACATTGTATCTTTCCCCAACCATTGCCTCAAATACAATACAAATGAAACAGCAGCAAAGCCTAAACCACGAGTTATTCCTCTTTGCGTAAAGGCAGCATCATATACTGTTTACACTTTTTCAACCCTTCTGACATGAGGTAAAGTATGGCGCCCAAGTGCAAAGCTCAATTGTGCTACATGTACAAAAAGAGAAAGCAAACAAAACCAGCATTACTTGCCAGTCGGCAAACAATCGATGACTACCGTATAGCTACAGTCCCATAAAACACCTTGACTTATACAACATTTAGATTGTAGGAAAGGGATCCCACCTTCAATTATCAGATCTTAGTTGTGTATTTCCATCTGTGACAAACAGACAATTGCTGAGGCCCCAAGAGCCCATTTCACAAAGTACTCTAACCAAAGGACACAGTTTATAGGCCCGCCATGACAGTCCACAGACCAAGCCCCCCATCTCCAAAAACAATAGATGAATGTTAAATCAGCTGTAGTTCTGCAGTTTAGATCATTTAACTACTTTTATTTTTTTTATAAACTGTCGCTTGCGAGAGTAAATCCAGATTGCACTCTATACGATGGCATCCGGCGTCAAATGAAATTAAACAAACTGTCAGAATAACAACCATCCCTCTAGTTAAGCCTCTTCTAATCACACACACAACACAGAATGTTGTCAATAACGTATACATTTAAACAAGTATTGTAAATTATGAAGTATTTACATGGCTATTCCAAAGTTTACAACCAAATGACATTGTATGGCACCAGGATAGGTTACGATAGGCTAATTCATGAATACACAATAAACCTCTAGGAACAAACAGTATTTGGCTTGTGACAGCTACTCTAGGCAAGGTTCCTCAACTACTGAGAGACAAGAGTTGCAGGATTTATTTGATTAGGAAACTAAGTCAAAAGGCACTGTACAAAGTTTGCGTTATTCGCCTTGTCAAAAATATAGGTCATCAAAGATACAAGTAACTGTGGGAATGTTGTACCTCAGTGCAAAGAACTACTTGAGTTAACGTTTGTGTGTATATAGTTTCTATAGATATATTAGTTATTTTTTTCTTCAATGTACGATATCTCAGGTAAAAGATTACAGTATGTCACTGCCATAAATATTTCTCAAATTGCAGTCTTGTCCAGGAAAAAGTTTTTTATTTATAAACATTGTTTTTTTGTAATACATTTTTATTGATATATATTTAAATAAGACAGTGACCGGCAATGGGCAGTCTTTTGAGGTAGTATATTTACGGTAGGATTTCACCATACATACTTAGCCATAGTTGCCATAGTGACGGATAGCCTTGGAACTATCCATGACATTTGTATAGAATATAACACCCCACAATGCACCACACAACACTCCCAATTCTTGTATTCACTTTGATCACTACCGAGTAATCTTAGAATTACAAATAGCTTTGTTGCACACCAACTGTTCTAGGATTACATGGGTGTACAGTTCAAGAATGCAACATCTGTGAGGAATGCCATTTTCAAGTGAGTTGAGAGAGAAAGAATCTTAGCCTGTGGAAATCTAAATCTTCCAACCAGCAATAAGACTGGGATGGCCGCACAAGGCGAGAGAGAAATGTAGAGTGCAATCTGTTCATCTCAACAAGCCACAGTACAGAAAAAAACATTTTCAAAAAAAACAAAACATTGCTAATTATTTTCTTTTTCATTTGAAGAGGATTGACGCTGAGAGACTAAAAACACACTACTTTAAGCTTGTGTAGATTGAGAACACCCTCTGGTTTTTCCCGACCGTAACTTCAAGCAATAAGTAAAAAGAGGAAAGAGAAAAACAAATGAAACCAACAACGCAGTTAAACCTCTCCAGCTTGACAACTGCTTGAACAGGACATCCAACCTGACTGACAGATTTCAAAGGTCAAATAAAGAGGTATTATAGTTACAGTGCAAAAAGGATGAAAAATTCAAGCTTAATACAAAAAAAAAAAACATAGCACCAAAAACAAAACAAAAAAGACAATGCATGCGATCAACTGAGGTATTTAAGTGAAGAGGGGCTATTTATACTACTGAGAGAAAAGTACATTTAGTCTATGAAGCTATATAGTCACACAAATGGAAGCTAGTCACATAACGTGTTTAAACTAAATCATAAAAGAAAAAGGCTGGTAACCATATCCCAAGGAACTGACTTCACATGCGTAGCGTCACATCTGCATTAGCTTTGGTAGGTGAAGGGATGTGTGAACCGCAATTCTGTTAAAAAACAACAGCATTGTCTGTGTGTCATAAAGACTGTACTTAAAAGGTGCTCTGTGTCTCACAGAAGTATCCAATTCATACAAAATCTGCAGCATATTACCTGTGTGATATGTCTCCGTTTTTCATTTCTGGTCAGAATAATTATCAAAATCTAAACAACGCAGTCAATATAGAGACGTAACTAAATGCTCAGGAAATGAACATAATCTTGGTATCAAAAGACAATACTTGAAACCATAGATTCGATTTATGTCATAATAATAAACATTTCATAAATCTGTCATATGCTCTAGATATATTGATAGATGTATCATGTCTATATAAGCCATACAGTCACCATGGTTATGAATACATAAGCTACACAAACATGCATCCTCTAGTGCTGCTTAAAAACATTAGTTTTTTTTATTACAGTAACTGGGAATGTTGAAATCCTATCCTTTGTCTTTTCCAGGACACGACCAAGGGCCTTGGTAAAGCAAATCATATTTCTATTTCATAACTTGATAGATTTTGTCGGGTATCGGATGAGTCCATCGGACGAGTCCATCAGACCACACAATTCAACATAACAAACCCTAATGGAATAAGTGCAATAATAACGAAGTATGTGTTCTTAATGGCACACTACGCCCTACATAGTGCCCTATTTTGACCAACGGCCATACAGCTCCATGTAGGGTAAAGGATGCAAATGCAAACACACCTCAACAACACCAACACCACCAGGGCAAAGTTTAGACAGAGGTGGGCCTCACTGGTCTACTTTGCCCACGGTTTGGCCTTTGCTTGCCATGTCCTTAGCCAAAACGTTTTTAAAAACGCTTTAAAACTGGCACTAGTGCACAGATTGAGGAGTTCAGCGTTTTCATATATTTTTTTTGATTTACACCTTAGATTTGAACTATGTACAATCTAATAATACTCATAATACAAATAAGCCTCGCATCTCGCTGACACAAAGCAGAGTTAAACCAAAAAAATGACATAGAAACGACAAAAACAGTGAGAAAAAGCGACCCCTGACCTTTTTTCTCTTATTAACACTTTGCTGTGCGTTAATAAAGCACTCTTGTGATTACACAAAGCAGAGGGAAAAAAGCAAAGATTGTGTTTGCGCAAAAAGAAAAATCCAACATAAAAGTCGATGAGCTCTCTTCATGATGTGACTTCCCCATGTCTCTACATAACGTTCCCTGGCTGCCTCGGTTGTGCCTTTGTGGTCTGAAGATACAGGGCTGTGTTGGTAACTAGCTTGAATCGCTAGCACAGGTAGCTGGTTAGCGGCAGAAGCTAGCATCAGTGGATACTGGCTAGTAACTGTTGTAGGTAGCCTGCTTCAGTACCTAGATTCAGGATCTAGCGCAGGCTGCTAGTTTCAATAGCTTGCATTCGTAGCTAGCTAGTTAGCATGTGGCGCTCAGTTGTTTGGAACCTGAGGTTGGTTGGCTTTGAGGCTGCGCAGAGCACGCCGGGCAGCGGCAGATTTAGCAATCCGGTAGCTTCGGCCCACGCCTTTGAACTTGCCCTTACCCACGACCTCCACCGTCACACGGACCTTCCCGTCATACGTTCTCTCCGCAGGGCTAGGGAGGGAATACAATTACATATGTGGTACTGGAAGGACACAAGCATCCTAGCAACAGAACTTCTAAAATAGCCGCCATAAAGATCAGGCAAGCAGTGATCTGTTGGCTCATAAACAGATCAACATTTAAATTTCAGTCATATAGCATCTCTACATTCTGTTGACATAAAGCGTGAAAATCTATCTATCTATCAATGTATTGGTTTCTACGCAAGTAAAAGCATAACTTATGAATATATGAAAAAGAATATGCATGTCTGTATAATTTACATAATCTACATGGGGTAGGGCTGAGGGGTAGAGAAAAGCCAAGAAGGCATCAAGTACGTTTTAACTGCTAACAAAATATAGAAGCGATATCTTCCTACCTGAACTTTGCGGTCTCTGGCTCCATCTCCAGCAGCTCCCGTACTGGAGAACGGGGGACGTTAGCTGAGAATTTCTCTGCAAAATCAAAGAAACACTACGTAACCCTCACATTTTTTGACTCATCAATAAGATACAGACATATGGGAGAGACATATGAAAACATTTAGATTTTGTAAATCAGTAGTACTGAATGTCTCTCTGCATGAACGGCCAAACAATCAGAAGAGCAGAAATGAAAATGTGGAAGAAGTTTCCCCTCTATTTCTCTTCTCCTTACCTATAAGTGGCCTCATCATTGGATAATACACTTGCCACACAGTCTCCAGTGACATTCTGCTATCCATGTAAATTGCACCGGCTAGAGACTCAAAGATATCTCCCATTGCCTTGGGGACCTCAATGTCCTCCTCTTTCGCCTCATCTTCTTCTGAGCGCCGGAGCTGAAAGGGGAAATATTAAGATTAAAATACCAGTTGGTTTCCTGAAGGAAAACAATCCTCTGGAGGGGATTGAGGGAAAATAAATAGTCTGTGCTATGGTATGTCATATTAGTGATACCTGAACATTGTCATTCATTTGGTATCATATCCATCTGGTAATAAATGTACTTTAAAAACCAGACAACCTTAGCCAAACTGTGAAATATGCACTTTTCCTTTAAAAAGTGAGTAACAAGAAAGAAAGATAAATTACCCCGCCTTTTTCCATACAGGTCTGTGGACAAATGACATCTCCAAGCAGTAACAGTTCAATAAATGAATTGAATACAAGATATAGAAGCATTTAACTGGATTAAATCCTATTTGGAGACCCTTTCAACCCCTTAGCTGTAGTTTACCATACTGTAGTTACCATACTTTATTAAAAGAATTCTGACAAAATGAATTAATTTTTGTTATAAAAAAAAAATATATATTTTATTAAACCTTCCAAATCAGACTATTCCCTGCATCCAAATAAATAATACATAAAAAAATAATAATATGTAAGGATAATGTGGACAAGGTCTCACTTAATAGACTGGATCTGCACACAAGGATATTTTAAGCCTACCAGCAGAGAACGGAAAGACTGACAGCATAACGATACAGTCTGGGGCATTCATTTTCCATTGTCATTTGAGATGTTGAATCGGACCGTTTCATTTTTTGTTACGCAAGAAAGTTGACCCATAGCGAGAAAACGCTTTTATGGAAAGCTTCACTCTAGCCTACAAAAGGTTATCTTGTCACAATGATTGTGGTTTCACCACGACAAGGGCTGCATTAATCAATCCACAGCAGGAAACAAAGGTGTCTACATCTTGCACAAAAACATATACAACATTAAATCCATGGATAACTATGGAGAATGAAAGCTTATAAATGAGCAATAATAATTTCATGTGTTTTTAATGGACCAAGTTAAGACATTTTTTAAAGTATTTTAGGACCCCATTTATGTACGAACCCTGATTAAGGGTTTAACTGTATTATATTTAATACCAAAAACACAGTCAGCTGTACCTGTCCACACTCTGGAGACCCCGTAGTCCAGTTTACTATTAAGGGGGAAATATTTACAGATTTTCCAGATTTTCTTTTTTCTCTTACTGTATCCAATGTTGTCCCTTAGGCATAAAACCAGCACTGCTCAAAGGAGAACAGATTCCCTGCCAAGATAAGCATTTCAAAATAAATGAAATCCAACTGTCCCCACTGCAATCCAACTCTCTCCAATACTTAAAAAATATAAAACACATTTATAGGAAAGGAGAGCCCATGTTGTTTTTTTTATTTTATTTTTTAATAATGAGCTAAAATGGCACAAGTTTTTCAAATGCCAGTAATAAACAACAAGGCCATCATTAAGCTCATACTTAGATATTGTGGTCGGCAATGATAATCTGTAAATGGAAAGACACTCCAAACCCAACCCCCTATGCTTCACAAAGAATGCTTCCAAATGCCAAAACAAAATAACGTTGAAATCCCAGAGATCACAGAAGGCTCTCAACCTACCTCAGAATCCATCCCTTGCATCTCGTTCTTCTCCAGCTGGAATTGCACAAAGTCGTCGATGACGTGGAAGAGCTCGGGGGACACAGCCTTGAAGTACTTGTGGTAATCGTACTGAACGGCCAAGGAGGCAAAGATGGTGTTGTTGACGAGGGCCGAGCGCAGGTCCGTGAGCACGCCCGGAGAGTGCTGTCGTGGGTCTTCGTAAAGGTGCTTGGTTATGAGGTAGTCTAAAATGGCGTCTCCGAGAAACTCCAGTCGTTGATAACAATCTAAGTAAGAAACAAAAGCGGGGGAAGGACACGGAAGAGGAATAGCAGAAGTTTAGAGGGACACTGCAGAATCTTCGGGAAGAGGTTTTTCTATTAACATTCTCATTGTAATAGCGAAACAAGTGTTGAATGTGACTCTGCATTAGGATTCAACCCATTGTATTAGATGAAGGACACTCATGTTTACCTGTAATGGTGTTATAATGATAGGAGGCGTGTGTGAAGGCCTGTAGCAGATAGGCCTTGTTCTGAAAGGTGTAGCTGATCTTCTTCTCAAAGTTGTCAAAGCCGGAGATGAGGTGATTGAGGGTCCGCTCTGCGTCTGGGTGATCGAACAAGCAGCGCGGTGGGATCTTCAGCCAGCCGTACTGGAGGTCAAGGTTTGCCATCTCTGTGACCTCAGTCCGACTATGCCTCTGTACTGGTAACACCTGTTTAACACATTGATATTAGTGGCAGTGATTTTGAAGAAACCTGGTGTGCTTGCTGCAGTAGTCCATTAAAAAACTGTTAATAGAACCCTATTCAATACAGAATAATGACTATTCAATTTGTGGCAACAGAGGGCTCAGCTGTAAGACACCTCGGCCTTTATAAATAAAGGTACAAAAAAAATATAATTTAAAATACAGCAGTGATATTTGAGATTCAGCAATGACAACCATTCATGATAGCTAACATCCCCCTATTATTGACCGTTTCTAGCAGTCAGAGGACTAAACAGTCTCAAACTGAAAAATGTATATGCAATGGAAACAACTTAATTTTACTTTAAATATTCCATGTATGCAGGTTTTTATTTTTCTATTATATTTCCTTTGAAACTTGTTGAAATTAAACGTACACAACAAACCAGACATCAGGTAATATTGAACAGGTATTTGTTTACCGGAAAGCAATAGAGGTACCAACAACTTTCTAGTAAAGGCATCATAAAAGACCTTGTAAAAATGTTAGCAAAGATAAATCAATACATATTATGTAAATTGAACAAAGGTGTAAGTTGTCTGATAATGGAGGGTCAATATTTGTAAGGCACGTCACAAACCAACCCATTTCAGAAATGCTATTCGATAACATGCTTATCACAAAAACAATCACAAAACATCGACGACTCCGTTAAACGGTCTCACTGCAAAAGATATCTGTATATAAACACTGCTATTGGCTATGCCAATAATAGGGGGTTGTTCGCCAGATGACAGGCAGTGGGACGGGCCATTTGAGACCTCACCTTGAGCCCCAGTGAGCAGAGGAACATCTGAGCAGCCCTCTCCCCACAGCTGGTGAGGTAGCAGCCCAGGAGGGCCTCCACACAGTCAGCGATACTCTTGTCAGCGATGCACTGCTCTGTGTGGAGATCATAGGAGATGGACTGCTTCCCCAGCTCCGCCCCGCAGTTCTCCTCCGACGGGTTCCAGAAACCCACCACAAACTCCTCTTCATCCCCGGCCTTGCTCGGGTCTAGGTAACACATGGCGTCCCAAGAGCTGCAATAACATTGGATTGAAATGATGGTTAGGACTCCAATTTCTCCCGTATCCTGTGATGAAATATATTTGTTTGAAATGACAGCCGGGACTGTATTTGTTTTAGTCCATCTCTAATCTGAGATAGATTATCAACTGATCTTGGGGATTACTCCAAGATAATGGCCGAGTGCCAAAGCAGCTCATCCAACATATTTTAGTACACCCATTTTATGGTATGTAGCTAAATGCTTATTATTGTTTGAATACTGAATGCTAATTGGCCAATAACAGTATGAGATCACAATTGTGCACTGGTCAATAATCAGAATAATGCATCTGAGGAGTCAGCTAAGATCTGTGTCCAGGCAGTCTGCAACGCATCATGCTTAAGAACAGCTCTTTATCCGTGGTATAATGCCATATACAACTCTCCCTCATGCATTATTGCTAAATTACAAGCACAATTGGGAAGGGCCTTGCTCAGGGAAAGAATTTCACCAGGTCAGCTCAGCGACATTTTGTGCTACTCACCTGTAGTCAAACTCATCTGCCGACCCTCCAGCGCTGGGCTCGGGGGGGTAGTGGGGGTTGGGGCCTGGGCTGGGCTTCTTGGGGGGCTTCCACTCCCCATAGCTGGGCTCGGCTGCCGGGGAGGAGGAGCGGGCGGAGGGGCTGCGGCAGGGGCCAGGCGTGGGGGGCGCCGGGGCGAACGTATTCAGGGAGATCTTCTTGCCGAAGGCGCCGGAGCCCATGAGCATGTTGTCGATGAACTTGATGTGCTCCTGGTAGTAGGGGTAGTAGGGGAGTAGGGGTAGTAGGGGCAGTAGGGGAGTAGGGGGAGTAGGGGTAGTAGGGGTAGTAGGGTAGTAGGGGTAGTAGGGGCGAAATGGATTAATCAAAGCGTCCGTCTAGGGCATCACAGTCAGAGTCTTGGCTTAACATGGTAATCATTCTGTGACAACTAACACCATGTGAGCGCCAAGCATGGCGTGTTACCTGGTAGTATTCCAGGTCGTCCTCCAGGTTCACCCCGTCTTTAGGCTCCTTCCACATCAGTTCTTCGTCCTCCTCCAGCACCTCGGCACCAAGCTCCTCCTCATCCTCACACAACTCCTCTTCGGCACTACCGTTAGCCAGGTCCTCCTTAGCCTGAGAGGAGGATGAGGAAAGAAGGCGAAAGACATAAGACGGAATCACCAAAGAGATGGTGCGAGGGGGAACGCCAAAGGCCAGGTTGGAAACAGAGAACTGACGCAGTAAATCCACAGGGGATGGATTACCAAATAGATTATATTAACGTCTTATTATCCCGTAACGTGTCTCTAATCCAGTGTCTCCAGGCATGTAGTTGACTCCTGGATCCATGGTCAAGCCTCGCTCTGGGATTCCCACAGATTATAGTCTCAGAGTTTCACTCTAACCGCAGCATTAGGTCAGCTAAGAGGGCTTTGGATGTGAGAGGGCCAATCCAACTCAATGACTCATAGGACTAATGCAATTCAATATCTGACAATCTTGGTCCCCAACGTCACATTTATAATCATTAAGAACCCAGAAAGTGGCTGTGTTCTTCTGCATATTCATTAAATGCTAATGGAACTGACATCTAATATTGTAATAACACAGCCAGGCTCTCATGGTGAAAACGTGATTGCCCCAAGGCACATTAAGCACACACAAGCCACTCTAAAGCACACGAAGACACACACACACACACACACACACACAATCCAATAGTCTCTACAAACCCCGCTAACTCTAGTCCCGGGCGGCTCACCAACTACACCCTCAACACCCCACGTCATCATGTGTCCCACCGCTACTGCTTCACACATCTCACTCCAGCTATGTTCAAGGCATCCGAGTGCAAAATATTGAGATGGGATTAGTTGTCATATGAAGAATTATGACTATTCGAATGACTGTATGAACCGTTAACAACGCAAACAAACAGGCCTTTTTTGACAACCCCCTTGGGCATCACATACAGGAAATGCCGCCAGTTGAAGAAAGCCTGCCCTCTGGTGGTCGAGGCATGACAGTGCTTCACATACCTCCTCCTCGTCCCATTTGTCTTCGCTGGTCTTGTCCTGGTTGACCACGTAGCCCGGAGGCAGCCAGTTGACCGGCGGATCAAAGATGGACACCACCATCCTGCTAGGAAGCCCTTTCTTCTTCCCCAGCCGATACAGGTTACAGTTGCTCACCTTTTAGAGAAAATAACGTAATACAGCCCCATTAGACCATTAACATCCTAATCACAGAAGAAATATGGGCAACCACGGAAACCAAGAACAAGAAACACAAACTCACATTCAACAAATAGGCAAACAACACTTCCCCCTTGGCAAACAACTCGAAATTCCTGCATGTATCCAAAATGACACCATATTCCCTTCATAAAGCCCTTGTCAAAAGCAGAGCACTATAAGGGAAGGGTGTCACATCAGATGCCGGTATGAACTGCGCCCTGCTCTTGGCTTACCTTCTTGCTCCTCATGTAGGAGAGTCGTCCCTCGTGGGCATCGGGGTACGTACAGAACAGGTAGGTGGTGATGGCGTGCTTCAGGAACGAGTCTCCCAGCATCTCCAGGCGCTCCAGGTTGAAGCCATCGCTGGCGTTGGACAGGGTAAGCGCCTGCAGAAGACATCCAAACAAAGGTTGGTCTTCAAAGGCACTTTATTATTAAGGCTAGCCCGGTTAAAACACCCCCAGGCAACTACCAATTAACACACATCAGAGGAACACAAGCCCAACCTGCAGGATGAGTCCAGGGTTGGGCCCGAGGGTCTTGGGGCAGGGGCCAGAGTCGTCTCCCCCCGGGGCGACGGCCGTCGGCTGGCTTTCCGAGAGGTCAGATAAAGGTGCTGTGGTGGGCCTGGTCACTGTTGCTGGGCTACAGCAGTCTGAGGTAGCTGGATTCACATGGTGCCCGTTGCCTTCGCAGAGCTCGGAGCTCCTCCCCGGTCTACATTCGTCTCTGGGCTGGCCTGGAGGGGGGTGGCGCAGGGCCCGCGGCTGGGCCGGGGTCCGTGTCGGGGTTCCGTTTTGGTTCTCGGTGCTTAGAGAGGGCTGCACGGGAAGAACTGAGGTAGTGGTTTGCACTGTCGTAGTCCATATCGCCGGGGGCTCACTAGAGCCAGCCGAGGGGGATGGGCAGTTGTCGCGTCCGGCGTGAGGGTGTGCGCGGTTGCCATAGTCACCGCTGTCTTTGGCAATAGGGGAAGTGCCGTTAGTGAGGGTCAGGGTGCAGGAGGGGGAGCGTGGATGCTGGGGGTCCTCCTCTTTAGGCCTGACACTGCCCCCCTCAGGTTGGGATGACCCATGACAGTCACTAGGGGGTGGCTGGAATTCAGAGTCAGGGGCTACAGTCTGATCTTGTCGTTTACAGTTCCCATCTCCGATGTCCTTTTCCTCCTCCTCCTCCTCCTCCTCATCTTCCTCCTCACCTTCATCATCATCCATCTCATCGTCATCTTCATCCTCATCACCACGCGGGCAGATGAATGACTTGCTGTCGATGGACTTCTTCCACCCAAAGTCCAAGTTTGGATATCTAGAGAGAGAGAGCGTGCGATGTAGCATTATGAAGTGGCGTGATACAGGGAGTTCAAGGAAATGTCAGAGAGGTAAACCCAAGAGGCGTACCTGAAGTCAGGAGGCAGGGTCTGGGCTCCAACTCCAGCATCGCTGGCCGTCTGGGCCCTCAGCTCCTCAGCCGTGAGGAGGCAGTGGAGGCGATACAGTATGCTGGGAAGACACACAGCCTTCCTCCACAGAGAGGCCGGGATGGGATGAATGGCACACAGCTCTGGGACGAGGATCTGAAGAGGGATAACAGGAAGACAATTAGAAATCCATAACAGCCAATGAGATGATGGGGAGAAGAGCACAAAGCTCTGGGGCTCAGGGTTGTTTTCAGAGGACAGACTTTCTAGATAGTTCTTACAGGTCATCAAATATGGTGGGAGTTGGATGTTGCGTGGCTAGACCACATTACCTGTTTGTTCTGGAGACTTTCCCACTTGGCCTTCCTCTTCTCTGCACTGCTGAGAGGCAGGGCTTTCCCCTTTTGGTTCAGGTGGCGAGGGGTTAACAGGTTCAGGCTGCAGAGAGAAGTCAGAGGTCAAAGACTGCATTAGTTAAAACTGTAGTTCGGATACAACAGTTTGTCTGTACCTAACCCTACCCCCCGCTCCCGCCACAGATGGCCTCCTTATGACCGACAGTTGAATCAGATCATCTTCCTGTTTCTCACCGTGAGGAGGTGTGGTCAACATCCAGGAGTGGCTGGTTTACATTGGACAGGTCCAGGTTGTACTTGGTTTTGTAGTACTCAGCGAACGTTTCGTACTCCGGCGACGGGAACTTGCTGAGCGGGGTTAGGTCTGTGTAAACGTCCGCCACGTAGAAACGGTGGGGCTGGTCAAAGTTTCGATACCTGAGAGAGAGGTTAGAGGTCCAAGTTTGCTTTTTCCAGATTTGGTTGTGCAAAGAAAACATTGTTCAAATTACTGCCATCGACAAATTCAACCTGGTCGGTAATTATTATAGTTATTTAGGGAAACAGTCCTAATGTCTTAACATTATTACGTTGTTATACTGGAGCATTTTTATTTTCCGAGCTAAAGACACTGTTTTACAAACAGCAGGTTCTGAAAAAAATCGGTTTCATGTTTTCATTGATGCACTAGTAAAAACATGTTGCGACACTGGGATGGTCACAGCCATAGTTTTAGAAACTGGAATGAACCAGAGCCATCCTACAGCCATTCAACCCATACACTCAACAAGACTGACAGAGATACACTTTTCTTCTGAATGGCAATCCACAGCTTTTCTGTATTTTGTATCAGAAAGCCAGCATTGCAGCCTAGGAATAGACAGCTGGTTATTTTGGCCCACTGTCAAACAGCACTTACAAAGTGTACATCTCTAATGTTCTCTGAGTCCTCAGGGACCCAAGTCAATAGTAGTGTACTGTTGTATGGAATGCCCCAGGCTTGATCAACATATACCTCCCAGAGACCAGGCCTCAATACCCATCTCCACCCTCCACAATAAGAATCAGTGATCTCTGGAAGCAGCGTACCGTGGAATGATGACAGCGTCCTGGTAGTCTTCTAGTTGGAAGGTAAAGGGGTTCTGCTTGGTGTACTGGGTGGTAGGGATGCCAATACGGGCCTCAGACTTCTCTATGTCCTCCATGAATTTAAAGTCCAAATCTAGAGTTTTGGAATCATCAACTAAAAGAAGATACAAGATATTTGTGAGCTTGCAGGCCAACATAGAATACCAGCGTGTTGCTCAGGTATTTGTAAAATGTGTTCATGGGAAGGATTTCCAAATATTGTGAAACCCTATGCAAAGAATGTCGGGCACAAAGGTAAGTCCTAAAAAGGTCAGCTGTGGACTGCAGTTTGAAAACCACTGAGCCTACAAACTCAGCATCCAACAAAATAAGAGAACAGAAATCATTAAAATCACAATAAAGATGGCTAACAACTCCCTAACGTTGAGAAGGAAAACACAGTAGGCAAACAACTCACCAACGTTGAGCGGTAGAACGCAATAAGCTGAATCGGCCTGAGTGGGTTTGAACTCCAAAGCAGGTTTCTCCAGACGGAGGATGTGTGAGAAGATATACTGATGTAGTCTGGTGATCAAGTCCAGCTGGACAGCACTCAGAGTGAACCCGGCCTTCTGGAGCTCGATAAAGATGGTCACCTCACCGGAGCGCGTGTACACTGGGAAGTGGGGGATCTGGGAAGAGGTAGAATAGGTTTCAATGTACGTGCCAAAAAAGACCAGTAACAAACTGACATGGGTGTGTGCCTTACCCGAGGTATAGGTTTGGCGGTCAGGATGCCGAAGCACCTGGTAGTGTCTTCTGGAGGGTACAGCTTCCGGCGGCGGAAGTTTAGCTCATCAGGCAGAGGGGTGGTCAGGACCATGCCGATAACATACAGGAAATAGGACTGCTCCGGTACAGGGTAACTGTCACAGAGACACTCGGGTATCTGGGGGACATGGACATTGGACAGGAGTAAAGGTGGGTTCATACGAGATTAAAACAAAAATCATGAAGAAACACCTCCAGACATAGAGATTCAGGATGTATAGAGTAACGGAGGACAAACATCATTTGAACAAGGCGCACCCTATCAGCAATGGGAAAGCAAGACTGGGATGCATCCAGGAGGTTAACCACTCACGGCTTTAGGATAACACTGTCTTCTCTTGGTAGAGCCGGGCCTGCCTGGAACACTGGTCTCCTCCTCATCATGCAGGTCCAGCTCCTCCTCATACTTGACTGTCTCCTTCCCCACAGGCATCAAGTGGTCATCCAATTCACCTGAGGGAAACGTGACAAAAGACAGTAGACCGTTGAAAACCCAGGTACATTTCAACCTCAGGGGCACTTGAAAGAGATAGGGCAGAAGGAAATACTATCAGTGACTAGCTTCAAAACACCGCAAGATGAGGAATATTCTAACAATCGGTATCACCTTTTTTGTGAAGCTTTTCGCAACAAAGCAGCGCCACTGCTTTCTCTGCCAGCCTCGCACAATTCATAACTGGCCCCTGGAAGAAGCCGAAACCAAAAAGACATTGGTCAAGAAGACATCAGTAAGACATCTACCCCAGAAAACATGGAGGAGGATGCAAGTTTCTCTTATAATGTAGCTTAAGAGGTTTTGGAACACAGAACACATTGAAGGGGCCAATCCAGGCCCTTGTAGTCTCACATCTGGTCTACTGCATCTGTTGGTTGGCCTCCCTGCTTGTGCCTTCAAACCTCTGCTAATTTATCCAGTATGTGGTTTTGTGTTGAACAAGATTTCCTAAGTTCTCCAATGTGACTGGCCTTCAGGTGTAGCGCGTATCCACAACAAGACCATGGTCCTTGGTTACAGGTCCTTGCCTCCCCAAGCAGGACTCTTGGTTCTACCACCTCTGGTCTCACGGCTGTCCCACCCCTACGCTAGAGACGCTCCAACTCAGCCCCGTCAAAGCTCTTCTCTGCACAGTACTTCCAATGGAAGAAGCAGTTCCCTCTTAAAAAGCAAAAGCACGCTGACTCACAGCGACAGGCACTCGCAGAGGGGAGTTGATGGGCAGGTAGAGGGTGGACTGGTAGCGCCCATCCATCAGCTCCTTGGTCTTACACTTGGGTGCAAGGTGGGTGAATGGGTCACTGGGCAGACGGGCACAGTATCTGGAGGGTGAAAGGGAAACATCCAGGCACCGAAATAACCAGAGAAACAGTTAAGCCATATCAATAAGTTAGGGAACCCTCAAACCCAACTTAGCAACAAGGCCTGTTGACATTTTCTATATTTTCCACGACACCTTGGTGTTCAATCCAGAGCCATCCAAAGGCAGCGCTGTCTAACTCCTCCCTACCTGTTGATGTGCCCGATGGCCGTGTTAACGGTGACACTGGGCCCTCCGTCCTCAGAGCGGAGCACGTACGGGGGCAGGATGTTGTCATCATCCAGCACGTGCTCCAGCATCTCGCCTGCCCCGGACGCCTTGGAACACTTATTCCTCAGGATCTGGAGAAAGGGCGTACGAAAAAAGACGCTTGTCGTCAGTAAGACCATATTACTTTCTCAATGGCACACAGCACACAGCGATTCTAAAACGGGATTCATATATGAAAGGTCAACAGCCATGTTGTGCTGCCGCGGTCGGGCAAGCGAGCAGCCTTCACAAACTGCATTTGCATAATGCATATCCCCGCGGAAGGGCAACCAACGGCATCAATAGAACCACGAGCACACCCACAAAGAGTCCCAACTGGCACCCAGATCATGATATAGTGCGCTAGATCCGACCAGGGGCTGGATTTAGACATCCAGCCTTACAACCCATTGCGTTCAACAGACAGAGCCACCTTCTCTATGGCCTTGTAGGTCCGCAGGTCATCCTGGAAGGTCTTGGTCCTCCCGCTGTCTGCCAGCATGACGTAGTTGGAGACAGGGGCTCTGGCGCGCCCTTTAGACTGGACGTAGGACCGGTACTCCGTGGGAAGATCGAAGCGCACCACCAGGTTACACTTGGGAATATCCACCCCCTCCTCCACAATGCTGGTTGCTATGAGCAGGTTGGTCTCATGGGCACGGAACTTACGCAGAACCTGAGGGATGCGGAGAAAAGCTTAAAAGGGAAGTTGGAAATAATGGATTCAGACCCTTATGTTGGGATAGCTCACTGGCAGCGTATATACAGAGATCCAAAATGGCATCGGTTTTCATACCTCTTCCTGCTTCCTGAACTCAACCTCCATCTGTTTGTTGCGTGGCTGGTTCTTGCCGATGCTGTGGCCTGTGATGAAGTTACTACTGATGTAGGCCAGCTCTGGGTCCTGCTTTCCAGCCTCCTTGATCAGCCTGACCGAAAGGGGCAGTCATTGTTACGGGTGAACGGGTCACGTTTTCTTACCAAAATCATTCTGTCAGCACTGTGAACCAGAATGAATTGCCTACATAACAGATGCCCTAAACAAAAGCACTAGGGCAAATGGCTGTGTTGAAGGCATGTGCTGAAAGTCTACATCTAACCTCAAATCGACAGTGACTTCCTCAAACATAGAATGTAAGGTCATCCTGGTGGAGTTTCTGCAAGTATGTAGAACTTTGGGAGAAGCCACTGTGTCTAACTGAGGTAGAATGTTCCTTAAAAGGTTGTAGATGACAATGAAATGGTTAAGGTTTTGTTATGTATAGGGTGTCGGTGTATTGAAGCAATGCTTTTGATTCCTGTAACCAATTATTGCAAAGCATATTAACAATAAACAGAAAAATTATGTACATTATGTCTTTGACTCATCTGCACCTGTCTTTGCAAATAAAGCACCAGACCTTTCTTCCCTTTTGCACTCCCTTCACTTCTGTTGTTGTCTATAGCTCCAGTTCCTGGAACACTTGGAATTCCCAACAGTAAGTTCCAAACTCACATTTACTTCAGCAAACACGTTGTACCCACTCCCACATATAAGCATGCCAAAGTCAGCATTTGATTGGGGGAGAACTGAGCTGCAACACCACTCAATAAAAATACCCTCTTCTCCCAGTTCATAATCGTGTTTATCAACTGTGTTAAAGAGCAGGCAGACTTTTCGTTTACAGCTGAACTGTTTGACATTAACAAGTCTTTTAACATCACAACTGGTTAATTCCCAAATCCCATGTGGTTATGTATGCAGCTTTAACAGGAAACATTGTAAAGGTACCAAACAAGAGAGAAGTGTTATAAATCAGTGTACACTGCTGAAGCTGTGTGGTGTACGTTTCACACATTTGAAATAAACGGTTGGCCCTGAATCCCAGAATCTTACCGGTTCAGCACGACAGCCGTGTAGCGCCTCTCCACAAAAATGATCCCACACAGGATGTTGGTGAACGGCGAGGGGAAGTTGGTTTCGGGCTTCTCTTTGACCTCCACTTCCTCATCCTCATCCTCGTCCTCTGAATCGCTCCATGACACGTAGTTGTCCTCGTTGCGGTCGTTGTACCACTCCACGCTCTCAAACTGCTGCCTCTCAAAGGGCTTGTACTCGTGGAGGATTTCTAAGAGGCGGATGACCTTGGGGGTCACGAACTTCAGGTCCAGAGAGGCTGGGGAAAAGTGCTCCTCACAGAGGGCGTGGACCTGGGAAACCCCAAAGAACTTACTTAGATTCTCACCAAAGGAGAGGTCCACTGAGCGCCGAACACACATGGGACGGCATGGGAATATTTAATCACAGATTACTTAAACAATACAGCGACAGATGTCACCGAGCGATTTGTAGAACTCAACCACCGACGCAACAGACAGAGGCAATGCACCAACCTTCCTCAGGATGGTGTCGGTGAAGAGCAGGAACTTCCTGTTGATCTCCTCCTGTTCATGTTTGATGTACTTCTGCAGCTCCCGGACCATGATGCCAGCCACCTTGTCGGCACACCACGGGCCCAGCACCAGCAGAACCGCCCTGCAGTCGGTCAGCACCTGGGGGAGAGTCGGCGCGGTCATTTCACCAGGCCCGTCATCAGGGACTCAATATACAACCAGAAGACGGGATCGGGACCTGTTTAGTTATAAAGGTGGGGTCTCTGTCCTCCCGCGGCACAGATATGTTGCAGTCGTTGAGGAAGTGGAGAGCCTCGTCCAGCTCAAACAGCAAATGTTCCGCTAGGCCGCTCTTGTCCAGGTATGGGCCACAGTCCAGCACCACTTCACTGGGTTGGGAGGCGTATCTGAGATGTACGTAGACACAGTCGGTTCCCCCTTTTGGTCATAATGAATGAGATTGTGGAGAGAGGGGACACACGACAAGCACAATACCTGTCAAGGACGACGAGGTCAGTAGCCGTCTCTGCATTGCTCTTCAGGATACGCTCCAGGTTCTGGATTTTGTGCTCCAGTTCTGACGGGTCACACTTGCCATTCAGAATGGATGCTGTGAGACCCAGGATCCGAGGGCTGCCCGGACAGCCCTCACATAGCTGAAACACAGATGGAGAGCACCCACAAACAACTGAAACACAGATGAGAGCACCCACAAACAACTGAAACACAGATGGAGAGCACCCACAAACAACTAAAACACAGATGGAGAGCACCCACAAACAACTGAAACACAGATGGAGAGCACCCAC
>JACXGK010000214.1:56243-90817 GCA_016801125.1 Novumbra hubbsi | reverse complement strand
GTGAGCCCTCAAACAGTTGAAACAAAGATTGAGTAAGCACTCAAAAAGCTAAAACATAACAATTGGGCCCTCAAAAAGCTAAAACACAGATCTAATAAGCCCTCAAATAGCTAAAACACAGATCTAATAAGCCCTCAAATAGCTCAAATAAAATGACTGAGCCCTAGCATAGCTGAAACAGATCAAGAGCCCCAGCACAGCTGAAACAGAGATCAAAAGAACCCACTCATAACTGTCAGAGAAAGAAGGATCATATTGCCAAAAAAGAAAGAGGAAGCACATATAGCTGGAAGAAAGACAACTCTTATACAGCGGAAACAGACTGAGACAGCACACACAGTTTTGAAACAGGAGAGAAAACCCTCACATAGCTAACATGGATAGTCTTAACATAGCGGAAATAGAGAAATTCATCATCTAAATGAAAAATAGGGGGCAGGAAACTGATTCATTAATTGTAACACAAAATAAGAGTACTCAAACATCAGCGGTAAAGTTTAGTAATGAGGGTAGGCTGATGACACTTATTTAAATTTCAAATATTGAATAATATAAAGGCTAATCTTCAATCAACTTAATGCCTTGGCTCTCACCAAACAGGGAAGACAGAGTATCCACTTTCAATCCACCACTAAAGGTAATACTTATGGAGAGTGCAGCGGACTGTAATTGTACCTTCATTATCTCCCGGTAGGGATGGTCTGTGATTGCCAGGTGACACTCATCGAACACCACCAGATTGAGTTTTGCTAGTGGTAACACTCCGTTCTTCAGCACATGCAGAAAAATATGGCATGTCATAACGAGCACCTGGAAAAACAAATATGATGGAGTGAATGATTTGTGAGGATGACATATCATTTGCAATAGATTACAGTGCAGTGACTGTATCCATCCAAAAATATAGGCTACCAACTCAAACTGCTCAATGAAATCACCTTGGGGGGGATGCAGTGTAATTTTCACAGTTGTCAAAAGTTCAAAACAATACAACATCTCTACTCCAGAGTGCTTCTATTACTATTGGTAATTGTTATGAAAATACTTGGTACCCATTGGAACTCTAATCTGGCATTGCTCAAATTCACAATTCCACCAGGAATCTGATCAAGGAACCCCACCTGGTTTTCAATCATTTCTTGGCTCCACTTTTCCTTAGACCACAACGTGGACTTTTCCATGCTAGTGTACTCTCCAACTTGAAGATCAGAGTGGGTCCTAACAGTAGCTGCTTGCTGGATTACAGATGACGCTTTGAAGAACGGTAAAAAAGAGAAGATCAAGATCTCAGTCATATCACAAAAATGTACTTGTATTGGAAGTAGACACACAAATGTGCACACTTCGTTGTAATGGTGACATCTCCAGCCAACATATTAAGGCCAGCTGTTTTCAATTCACAATGAGTACAAGTTGCAAACTTTGTGTAAAGTGAACAATTGGGACACACAAGCAGTGCATTTAAGGATTCGTAACTCCAAATATTACTACCTGCATTCACTAGGAAAACTGTCCTCTTCCCATTTTCGGCAAAGTCTCCCCGGATTTGATGGGAGAGCTCTTTAGTTAGGAGCACTGCGATAAAGGTCTTCCCTGAGCCAGTATTTAAGCACACAATAGTATTGTGTTCTAGAGCTGCTTCAAGAAGTTCAACCTGGCAGGGCAGATAAAGACATATGGCATTAACCTTTTGTAACCATACCATAATGGCGTCAAACAAATATGTAAAGACAGACCCACATAATAAACTTTCATGGATCAAGGTTTCGACACAAAGGTCAGGCCAGTGAAATAAACATTAGCATGCAGATACCCACATTTATTTTAGCGGGCAAGGATTCAGATCTGAGGGGAGCAAATATCAGCATGCAAACTCGAAAACCATGATGTGACAAACTCCAAGAATACATAAGGGCACACTCTTTAAGGGCATAAACGGTTGTCAGTTCAAACACGGTTGAGCTTCAGGATCCCCTGACATCCTCTTTCCTTACCTGATATTTCCTTGGCGTGTAGATGTTGTTGTGGATGGCCTCCTGCTGCCACGGGAGACCAAAGAAAGGCCCCATGGGATTGGAGCCTGGGGTGACCAGCTGGAGACCTTCCATGTTGCTTTAGGACTGGGGGATGCTGTCCTCCACGTGTCCAGTTTATCTCATTTCATCATCCTCCCCTTCAAAAAGTTAATGATTTAGAAAGTGAAAGGCAGCATGCAGGCATGTTACTAATAAAACAATGATAAGGAATACTGAGACAATAAACATGACAGTACTTACAGGTACAGTCATAGACTCTGTGATGAACCAGGCAGCACTTAGTCTTAGCTTCATGATCAACACTCCTCAATCAGATTACCATACGCCCCTCATCTCAACTAGGCAGGGAGGGAGAATAGATGAGAACACAGAGACATGTTGCTGGGAGGGAATGGGATATGGCAGAGCTGAGCATTGGAGGGGCAAGCGAGGGCTCAGTTCTGGATGGCAACTGGCTTTTCTACACATTTTTGCCGCCATAAATTCAAGATTCTGACCACCGCTGCACAACACAGCTGCAACAAATCCTAGCAGTCATTTAATCTCAGCCAGCACAAGCCCTCGTTTTAACAAAGCGCTAACATTTGCTGCTGGTTAAAAGCAGTGGGCCTGCTGACCATCAATCTATCCATCTCCTTCTTTATCTGTGTGTCCCTTTGTCAGTCTGTAGCACAAATCGCTACTTATTTCCAATATCCCTCCAAGTTAAATCCTTTCCTGGAAGAATGTTTCTATGCTTTATATTCTCAAGTTAAATTTTTTTAACATAATCTCCAAAGATGGCCCTTTGGTTAACTGCACAAGCCAGCAAGTATCTTTGGACAAATACCACATAAAATGTATATATACTGTATCTCTAACAATTAAGATCCACCAAAATATGCTTTATTGCTTTGATCAAATTTCATGTAGATAAGTTATTTCACAAAGTTCCATGAAATAAAATGGGGCAGGGTAATCTGCCACCAAACTATAATAATGAACTCAATACTTCTTCACTATACTCATGGGTGTGGGTCACGAAGAGAGATAAAATAAACAAAACAAAACAAATACCGTAACTGCACCTACTACATAACCTTTGATCACAGACAGTGAAACTATGAGTGGTGTTATACAATACCACAGCAAGTCATTACTTAAAATACAATGAAGTAATGAGCCATCTCAAACGATAAACAAATGTCCAGTACGTTAACTAGTTACATTGCGCATAATCTGCCTAGTTAGCTGGCTCAAGATGAGATCTTATTCTCAGCACTTCTAGGCACTTTAATAATCCACACGAAAAAATTAACCGTTGACAAAATCGGGATTTTTTTATTTTTTTTATTACAACCCAACTAATTTCATTAAAAAAATCGACTAGTTTCTAATGTCAGGCCTTGAGAGTAAATGCAGCGTTGGCCTCAGCAAATCGAACAGACCAGCTAGCGGAGTAGTGAACGATAAAACTGGCAGTGGTTGCAGTGCTAGCATTTAGCAAGATAGCAGTTGGCTAACCTGTTAGTGGCAACAACCTTACTGCACAGAACCGACCGCGAGTACACTTTAATTAATTAGAGAAATTAATTAATATGAAAATGTAAACATTTCATTGGGCTATTCTTTGATCGTTTGATATTTAACGTTAGTTATTAAAGAAAGTGATAGCTGATGCAATGCAACGGCTTGCTAGCAAAAAACGTAAAAATCACACGCGTGCAGAACTTGACTCAGTCTAGCAAAGTAGCTAGCTAGCTAGTAACTGACTCGTTGACCAGCTAGCTGGAATAGCGAGCTATAAATGAAGACATTTGCAAAGATGCATAACTAGCAAGTTAGCGACAATTGTTATACATACAACTATATATGACTACATGCAAAGCTACAGTGTGTCATTTGGATATTGTAATAGTATGTATGCGAGCCATGATTACAAGACGTGTCAATCATGTAGCAAGAACAACGTTTACTAGCTACCAGGAGTTAGCCAACATAGTTAGCTAGCTATGTCTATATGGTTATATTGTGGGTGCGGCAAGATATGCTTTACTATCGACAAAACCTGTAAACTGCTCCATAAGGAGACGCATGCATTTCGAGTGATTCGGTTCAACGTCCTCACCTATTAGTTAATGTTTATTGGGCCGTCTTGAATGACAATGTTCCTGTTATTTGGTCTAATACCCTCTCCATTCCCTGCAGTTGCTGTCAAGACCTAATCCACCACGATACTTCCTTTCCACCTGGGCCTTCGATACGCAGAACACTTGCGTAAAATGCGTAATATTGTTGTTTTTCAGAAGGTTTTTCATAGCCTGGAAATCATGCGTGAGTCCGTCGAGAATACAAATCCCCTTAAAACCAAAATAAAAACATTCGTCCCCCAGGATTGGCCCCACATTTACTCTATTGCATACTAGCAATCATATTTCCTCAAACTGTATTAGCATTAGTTTAATTTCTGTTTTATTTTGTGAAGTTTTCACAAATTGAGAGCTTGCTTGAATAGTGATTATAAAACGTTTAAGCATGTTTAGCATGTTTTTTTATTTACATAAGTATGTGCACCCTTCATTTCCTTTACATATTAGTAATTCCAGCACCATTTACAGTTATTATCTATGAGGTCTCTGTTATGTGGTTATTTGTCAATTTCATTGCACTCTAAGTATTGCATTGTTTGGAGACAGCCAGCAAAGTTCCAGAGCCAAGTCATTGTTAGGTTCAAAATCCCTTTTTTAAGAAGACAAATTGTACAAATGAGGGGGGTTCTGGCTTTAGACGATAGTGAAGACCTACAGTAATTAAACTTTGGGTCTTGCTAATTATTGAGGTTTGGGATTTGAACCAACAACTTTCTTGCAACTTCTTCAACTCTCAATGAAATATAGGTCTATGAGTGATATTAAATACACTAGAAAAGACATGGGAAATGGAAACTCCCAGGTCTTCATTTTAAGGCCTATTTATGCACCAGCAGAGGCTAAATACTGTCTTACAAGCTGAGACCTGATAAATGTACCTGCTTATTGGTGCATTTTATTCACATCTTGCCTATTCAATTATACAAGGGTTTTAATGTATTTATGTCAAATGGTTTTCTTGCAATTGTTATGCCTTTGGCAAAGTAGTCATTGAAAATGAGAATTAGTTCTCAATCAGGTTCAGTAACCTTTAATTATTTTCCTTGCACTCTGTATTCTTCAGCTTCCAATGACGTATATGTTAAATGACTATAATGTAAGAATATACATCGCAAATATTTTTTACAATGCCATAGGTAGGCAAACTGTGGACAGTTTGTGACAGGATATCCTGTTGACTGGTGCATGGATATTTTGTCACCTAGATGGCAGTATGCACAAGGTTACCGATTAAACCAGGCTGACGTATCAAGCTTCTCACAGTATTTGATCTGAAATGAGTTGTCCACAAGCGTTCAAATTCATTGTTACCTTAATAAGTGAACTGATCCTTAATAAGCACTCCTACCTTTGGGAGAAACTGCCTTGCCACCACAGAACAACCCACAGTAGCCTATGGCAATTGCAAATGGCAGTTCAAATTTACACTAAAACGTTTGTCTGAACGATCGGAATATTAATACAAACATTCTGACCAATATTCATACTTAACTAATTACACAGACTAGGTTCCAATACCAAGACAACATGCCTTCTATTACTAGGTTACGTTATTTATCATAAAGGCATGTAGTGTGTCCATTTGGCATTACCATGAAGAATTGCACACAGCCTGTAGACGCACAATAATTCTACTTACTCAAAACATTCTCTGAGGGCATCAAGAAATGTGGATGGTACAGGCGAACACCCAATCAGAATGTAGAGGAGCCGGTGCTCATGAACACTACAAATAACATCAAGAAGCTTGCTATTCTGCAAACGTCTGTAAAAGAGTATGTTTTCCTTATGTGTTTTGATGAACTACTAAATCACTAGGCTAACATTGAGCAGTACATTTTTGATCGAGTCTGAATTGTTCATAAGCACCGCCTCTTATCTATTTCAATCGGGTGTTTGTCTGAACCAATCATTGACCCTCACTGCGTTCCCCATCACTCTCCCTATTTAAGTTTAGCCTTCAAAATGTTTTTGCAGTTGGTCATTGCTTGTTTTTCATACCGCTGGGATGGTAGTGCTGTTTTATTGGCTTTAATCTTCCAGTCTGTCTCCCACCTATCTGGCTCACCTCATATCTTCAATAAATAAGATCCCCCAATACATGAAAAGCCATCACTGATAATGCATTCTAACAGACATTGTAACGATAATCATAAAGCATTCTCTTTTTATTGAAGGTCTCAAGCTCAAGCACAGCTGAATGCACAACAGCACTTTAAGAAACAACCCACAGGCACACAAATATTTGATTTTACAATAAAATTAATTCATTATCAAACTTAAAAAATCCATTGATCCAGAACCATTGAAAAGATTGATTTCATTCAGCATTCGGAAAATATGAATACAACCGTCATATTATTAGTAAACACAAATTGTTGCTTCATTACTACTTCATATGTATGTTAAAACTATTTCATAATTTGATTGTGTCTTGTGTATTTTCTTTCCAGCATTTCTAAACACTGTATCTTTGGCAGTTTACATACTGTTTCAAAAAGTGCAACTGACACAATCCAAGCCACACAATGGACACACAACCAACATTCCCAAGTTCCGGTAGAATCCACAGAGAGATTAAAGTATTACAAATATGTATTTCTATTAGAGAACTCAGTACCTTAATAAATGTATCAAAAAGTGTTATCCTAGTCCAAAACTCATACACCAAACAGTGGTTGGCTTTCAGACGTTTTCAAATCTCACCTAAATGAATACCGGAGGCTTAAGTTGGGAATCTTTAGGGGGTATTGTCATGGTTGACGAGGCATGGACAAAGCCCTGGGAGAGCGAAGGACGTTTAATAACAGAACTTCAATTAAAACAAAATAAACGCTACTCAACGACACAGGACTGGACAGAACAACCATAACAAACAAGACACACTGGGAATGGAGGAACTTAAATAGGAACAGTGATCAGGGAAACAGGTGAGGGAGATAAACAATGAAACGAGTGTCTGTGATCCAAACGAGGGAGGGAGGGCAGTGTATCTCACAGGCAAGCCTGCCGTACCAGGGCGTGACAGGTATGCATTTGTGCATCATGACACCTTTGGACGGCGGCATAAGAGTCCTTATTAAACAAACATGATATTCCACAAACTAGCAGTTATGTACATAACTGGGCCACAGCAAATGTTCAGAAACTGTATATATCTACCCAGAAAACAGATCACGTGCACCGCACAATTCTATTCTCTTAAAGGGCTTCTCTCTTTGTACATCAATAAAGAGACATGTACTATGTTATAGTGTTGTCTTTACAGTTTAAGCATATCAGTTCAAGCCACATTACAAGCCTAAGAGCAGAATCTTTAAATAGCTTCATAAATTATTCTGTAACTCGTGGGAGAAAAAGCCGTTAATACAAAATGTGCTGAAAAGAAAACAGGGGCCATGTGATTGTTGACTTGAGAAGATTGTAAGAGTGTGTGTGTGTGTTTGCATGCCTCAATGTGTGCATGTCTGTATGAAATAGCTTGTGTGCAGTATGTTTTTGTGTGTGTGCATGCGTGCTTGTGGGTATAACCTGTGACATGCGTATTGGCGTAAGTTTATGGCAGTGTGCATGCATCAGAATGCACGTGTGCAACGTTGTCGTGTGTTGACTCCTGTGTGTGTGTGTGATGTGTACAGCAGTGCGCGTGCGTGTTCATTGGTCCAGACGGAGCAGGAGACGTGGCAGGTCTCTGTAGTCGATCTGTGGCAGCACCAACAGGCAGTACAGGAGTAGCCACAGCAACAGGAGAATGTAGTACTCCGTAAGCGTTGTCCCAGTCCTCATTTCCTTCCAGCTACACACACACACACACACACACCGAAAGAGAGCCTGTTTTTTAGCAACAAGCCATCAAAACCAATCAGTATGTCAACACAAACGGCACGTATTTTGACAGCTTTGTTTTTTGCCGTAAATGAACCCCAAAATAGACATATCATTCATCCAGTCTGTAAAACAGCTGTCAGTAATGCTAGACCTGAAGTATTGTACATGTTACCCAGCTGCCTGATACAACTACTGTTGGACTTGGTTCCCGAATGTTTCACAATGACCACAGCAGGAACACCAACGGGCTCCTAGTTACAGTATATCCCATTCACAGGCCTGTGTGATCGGTCTAAAACCCAAGGGACATCCAGTTCCCCATAGTGCTCTATCTAGAGAACAGGGTGATGTGTCTTGCACATCCCTGTAGGCAATGTAACGATGTAAACAGTTCACACAGCTCCACCACCAGCTGAGTCGCGGCCCATCCAGGATGGCATCTGTGGAATATCAGACTCCCATGATGACTCACCTGAACGCTCAAACAGAAGGGTTGTCATGGCAAATACAAGACGGACCGACCCGGACATGTGTGCTCAGATGAGGCAAGGCAACAGCGGTCTGTTCTGACCAGCCTGGAACTGTGTGAACAGTCATGGTACAGCAAGCCCCTCAGGGCCTACTGAGTCATATCCTTACCTGGCGTCAGATTTGGTGCTGTGGGATCGGCTAAATGCCACGGTCTTCTGGTTTCCCTTCTTCGGAAAAAAGGGTTCATGTAAAAAATACTAAACAAATGAGGTACATAGCAAATAATTACATTTTCTTACAAACTACCGGAAATAATTTGCAACTAACCTTATTAGACCCAGACCTCATCTTCGGGTTTAGTGGTATAGAACACATGGCACACTGTTCATCAATGGCTTCATCAGTGTCCGCAAGAATCCTGCACGAAGAAAGTAAGAGAGAAAAGAGAGATTGAGAGAGAGAAAGGAATAAAGAGGGTGAGGCAGCAAGATGGAGAAAGAAAAAGTAGTTTATGCTATGATAGATAAAAAAATGTATGAACACTAATTTAGAGCAAAGGCAACATCTCTTCTCTACAGATATTATTTACACAAGGACAATCAAGAAAGGTCCAATTTCCTGCATTTAAGCCGGTAGCAAAAAGGCACTTCAATATGATCGTAATACATTTCCAACTGAGTCATCAGGATACACTATGTCATTAATTTGAATTACTCAAATTCAAAACGTACAAATTTCTCGACCAGCAGGAGTAGATGCCTTAAACAATACATTTGAGGCTATTTGCTCATTAGGAACATTTGAGGCTATTTGCTCTATCAAACATGGAGGGACTATTCTAATGTCACATGGTTTGCTGCTTCAACATTGATTCCCACCAGAGAAATACTCAGCACTATGTTTCCCAGACCGCGTCCGAGTCGTATCCTAATTAATATAGTGCACTACCTCTGACCATAGATCATATTTGTTCACTATAAAGGGAAGAGTGTGCCATTTGGGAAACAGCCCCGTTGTACCAGGAGCCTAAGAATAGCCTCCTACCTCACAGGCTCATTGTTTTCTCTGGCAGCAGCAGAAGTTGGCCTCTCTTCGTTGGTTCTGGTGAGCTCACCAGGCTTGTCAAGCCTACGGTCGGTTCCCATCTCTTCCACCACAACCCAATCTCCACCTGTCTTCTCCCCCATCATGGAGCACCATTCATGGGCATCTGAAGGCCCCAAGTCGTCCCTCACATTCACCTCCTGGGTGCACACAATATATTGGAAGGAGAGTATTTCAGAGTGGGACTTTTGGGGATGGATTATGTGGTATAGATGGAATGACAGACTACCAAACAAGTAGTCACAGACTGGCGTTAAGTGCTTGATCCAAAAATAACCCAAATAATGTTTGTTGACCTTTATAACCTCGATAGTGTTCTCATGAATGATTCTGGTTAGCGGTAACAAACTCATTGCTCGATGCCAGTCAGTGTGTAGTTTTAGAACGGCGACATCACAGCACGCTCTATTAAATCACTCTGGACTATCAATCACTCATAGAGGTTTTGGGTCAGATTTGGGTCAGAACACAGAGCACTAGAACACTGCCGATATTATGCGACGGGGCCAATCCGATCACCTCAAATAGGAGCCGGAGAACAGAGCGATTAAAACGACGGCCCAATCAGACAGATTGCTTGCTTTAACGAGATGGCGGCAGTGACCTAGCGGCGCTCGGGTCCGTGGGAAAAACAAAACTCCGGGGTCACCACGTGCACGGGAGCGCGTTGTTTTCCCATGGACACCGGCTTACCTCATTCTGGGGCTGCGAGGTCGACTCCTCCCTCAGCTGCCCCCGCTCCAGCCGGCCTGTGGCGTGCTCGCCGGCCAGACTGTGTGTCTCCCGGCCCCGCGCGGGCAAATCGGCCCGCACCTCGGCGTGACTCAGCGCGTCCGTCTCCGGCGCGGAGGGCGGGGCAGGCTGCAGCGCTGCGACGCTGAAGGTGGACGGCCAGGTCTCCACGGACCTGCTGAAGGAGGCCCACGCCGACGTCCCTGACTCCTCCTCGGGCTCCTCCGCGGTGACGCGGCCGTCCATGTCCGGGTAGAACAGGTCCATTGGCTCCAGGGTTTCCCCCGGGGGCGTCGGCTCCCCGGGTTCCCCAGTCCTGTCGGCAGGGCCGGCGGCATTCGAGAGGTGCATCGGTTCCCTGGTCCTCACAACGGTTCCCGAGCCTGCCGTTTCCACGGCCTCTTGAGCTGTGGAGGCCTCGCTCTGACCACTGCCTCCATCAGCCTGACCCCCTGTGTCCTGCCCTGGAACTGTCTTCTCCTGACTTGGCGGTAGGGATGCAGACTGGATCTGGTCGGGCGTGTCGGGGAGGGGAGTGTGAGGAACCAACCCAGGAAGGGCCAGCCCAGGGTTAGTTAGGTTAACGGACACAGACCTGCCCTGAAGGGAGACCGTCACTTCTGTTTCTGTGCTGGGTGTGGCCCCAGAACCAGGAGTATCCACCATGTCTTGGATGATTTCGGCACCTCTCCCCTCCAGGGAAACATTTGCCTCACACTTGAGCCTCTCATGCTTTCCAGTCTTCTCAACTAAGCCGACTTCGGGGGACCCATGCATGTCTGGTTCTTCATCCCCCGCTTCTACGTCTCTTCCCGGGCTCTGGGTCTCTGTGGAGCTCTTCCAATCATCAGGGCAGGCAGAAGTAGGCCCGGGATGGCTCCCCTTGCCAAGGTCCATACCTGGGTCTGAGGGACCCACCTGGATGGTCCGGCCCTGGTCCATCTCCATGTAGGGTTGTGAAGGCATGGGCTCCTTGACCTCAGCCTGCATCGTGGTGCTTTTTGTTGACTCCATGTGGCCGCTGGGAACGTTCTTCCTCTCTTGTGTTTTTGAGTCCTCCGTGACCTGCGCATCCTCGGACAACACCAGGGTCTGTACTCCATCTCTGTGCCTGCCTGAGGGTCTGCTTTCAGTCTCAGCTCTGTAAGTCGCGTCACAGTGTCCCCCTGTTTTATCAGAAGCAAACTCAGGTTTTACAGCCTTGCCTCTAGATGGTTCCACTGTTTCCTTCCTGGGGCCTTCTGATCTGACCGTTCTTTCCGAGACACCATCCTGCTCACTGGGCACCTTATGAGGGACATTTTCAGCTGCCCGTGCACGTTCCTTCATCTGCTCAGAGTCATTCCACTGAGGCTGGCCAGAGAACTCTAAAGATGGCACCGCCTGCTCCTTGTATACATCATTAAACTGACCCATTAGTTCTGGGTCACTTCCAGTTTGGTTCTTCCATTCACTTGGCTTGGCCGCTACGTCCTCACTTAGGTCCAGTATGTAGCTATAAGCCTCCTCCTCCTCTTTCTTGACCCTTTCCTCGTCTTCGTCGTCTCTGGTCTCTTTCTTCTCCTCTTCTCGGCCAGCGGTGGTTCTGACCCTGTCCTGTGTTCCCTCCGCCGACCTGAGCGAGTAGTTCCCCTCGTCGATAAACAGCTCCTCATCCCGGGGTTTCTCTGTAGTTGACGGCAGCGGGTCCTCCAGATCGGGTGTAGTGTCGTAGGGTGTGGAGGGGGGAGCGGTCATTTCCCAGGATACCCCGCTGTCGCATAGCGACCCGTCGCTACGGCTCTCCAAAAAGCTGTCGGGCGTCGCCGCCTCACTCGGCAGGCCCTCCCAACCTGAGTCCGGCGAACCCATCACAGAGTCACTGATCATTGAGTCTAAGGACACAGTGCTGACGACAGAATCGACAAAGGACGGCTGCAGGGGGCTGGGTCCGGACCCAACCAACGAGCCTTCATTGGCCCAGGAGCGTTCCACCGCCAGTGGAAAGGTGGGGGACTTGAGCTCCTCGGAAACGGAGGAAATGAAGATTTTGGGCGGGGGCTGGACCCAGTCTCTCCGGACGACATAGGACCTCTCTCTGTCCCGGCTCCGGTGGATGCCATTCCTCAGGTCGTGGGAGGAATCGTTGACACGACAGCTGAGTCTGCCTGATGACACACTCCTCTGTATGACATCAGATACCTTCTCCTGGGGCTAAAGGAGGGAGCGAGAGGCAATAGTGATTTGTGATGTTATCTGTGACAGATAGTGATTGGTAATGTTATCTGTGGTTTCTATATCTAGTGCGGGAGTGTCAGGCTGTGTAAAAATGAAAATGGACCTGCACTGATTATCTTTTTACTCATTCTAACTTGCTTATGGTCATTCAATCCACAACTAGATAGTCAGTGATCATTGGATACTCCAAAAGCAGGGGACTGAGGAAAGTGAAATTCTTATTTCGAAATGCCTGAAAACATAATCCTTTTCGAATGTCCCACCCAAACGTGAGTGAAGACTGAATGTAGCCTGCAGGCCAACATATCTTAGACACATGATCTACCGGTTTGTTCAAACTGTAAATCAGAGAATCATGAGTTAGTCAGTCAGACTGTGTTCCAAACAGCACCACCCATCCCTATATAGTGCACTATTTTTGTCTGGTCCTAAACTATGTACACTACATAGGGACTGAGGTGATATTTGGGGTGCAGAATCTCTTACCTCTTCCATCCCGGGGAAGTGCTCAAGGAACTGGGACACGTAGGTCATGATGGACTGCTCGTCTGGGGGGTTGATGGTGATGTCTGTTGTGGTGAAGGTGTGGGAATGATAACATAAGAACTTGAGATCAACTAGTGGTTCACATTTTAATGCACTCTGCTTGTACTGTGAAACTGTAGCACATTCGCAGGTCTGTTTGTGGGGCAACCGTCGTGTCCGACATATGAGGCTGTGAGGTGTTAACATAACTGCCCCTCGTTGGAACGGATGAAGTCTGACTGAATGTAGTTGGATGGAGCTGAACTGGGGTGAGCAGCTTACCCTCTGGTTCCAAAAGTCTAGGTATGCCAAGGCTGTAGTGGGCTGTCCTGAAGGCCTCCTCTAGGTTCTCCTTGGCTGTCCTCAGCAGAGCTCTTCTCATGTCCACCAGGCTGGAGTCAATGGACTTAATGACAGCCAGGAAAGCCAGACCACTGGTCCAGCTCTTTCCGAAGTCCTGCACTGCCACACCGTACCTGCCACACCCAGACAGACTGGGGTCAGCACTGTCGGATGCGAACCCTCAGACATGATTGCAGTGGAATGTTTAAACTTGTGTGTATCTATAGTACTGTGTCTGCCATTTAACCACATGCCCAATGCTATTTCTGAGGATATCTCTTTTGAATTTGATGCATGTCATGTCACTCACTTCCTGGTCCGTCTCTGGACCCACTGCAGGAGCGTCTTGATGGCCTTCCCATGATCCCGCATGGCACTTGAGCGTGGCCTTTCATCTGACGGCGTGCTAGAGAGGGAGGTGTCAGAGTCGGAGCTGGTGGGGAGCGAGGACAGGCTGGAGGATGAGGGAAACTGGCTCCTTATGTTTCCTGTCAGCTCCTTAATCTGGGATAGAGAGGAGGCCCTTATCGCATGATTGAAATTTCTCCCAGAGAAATACGTCGGCAGAGTCAGATATACAGTGAGAGAAAGAAAAAAGTTTACCTGGAAAAACAGGATGATATTCCAGATGAGTCCGAGAACAATGGAAGAGTTGCCATCGGCGACATCCGCAGCGTCAATGCTGACCAGCTTCACCTAGTACGCAAACACACCAGGAAAACAATCCGTCCAATCAACGGGAAGCTTAGACGGACTTCAGGGGTGTTTATTAGACTCTTCAATTCATATGTGATTGGTCATTGGTGATTGACCGTGTTAGTCAACCAGTAGGAGACCATGATTGACTCACATTTCTCTCCTCTAGGAAGGTGAGGACCTTAGCGATGTTGTTCAGTCTGAAGATGCGATGTGACGACTGCTTCCATCCATGAAGCTGTAGGAGGCACCAGCAATACAGAGGTCAACGGGTGTGTGCTTTGGTAGCCACCAATTACAAAGACAATCATCCCTCATTAGTTTCAACAAGCACCCTAACCCTACACGTGCAGTATACCGCAGAATTAATTAAAGTAAATATGATAAAGAAAAGACTGTGAAAAAACGGGATTGTTGTTAATCAGCTTGATCTTACACAAAAAAGCAGAAAGTTTTCAATAAAAATATTATAAACAAGATGTGGCACCCCTAGAGAATTGCTTGAAATCGAACTTTTGCATATTCCGATTAGGAGTTTAGATTTTAAAGCAAATATGAGGCTTCTTAAAGGTTCAAACACGATGGGACACATGCCTGAAAAATACCCATCTCCACTAATGTTTGCTACATGTCATTGGAATGGTTTGGAACCACATAATCTGATAAGAACAAAATTGAGCAACCCAAGAGGTGAGTTTGACGGGAGAAGGGCCATGGTCAACCAGATAATAAACCAATACCCACTGTGAAGTATGGGGGTGGATATGTGATGTTGAGGGTGGGTTTTACTTCCAAATCACCTGGGAACCTTGTCAGGACACATGCATACTTGCTATGCGTCTCCCACATCATCAATCATTATAACTATGTTATCTCAGCAATGGTAGGAGCACCAAAGTATTTAATGCAGAGGGCCAATGATTGTATGACAACCTTTTAACTCAAAGAATAGACAAATCAGATTTTTGGAATGTAAGATCGAGCTGATTTTCACAGAATTTTCTTATTCATATTTACCTTGAGTGCCAATAATTGTGAAGTGCACTGTACGTTTGTACTTTGGAACTAGGTCCATAGTGTGTGAATCAACAAATTCATAAACATCAATAGAATTAGAATATTGTGCGTAGAGGGTGTTGTTGTTCGAAAGAAAAATCTCACCAACTTGCATCCGGAAAGTTCCTCCAGCAAGGCCATGAGAATACGTCCATCTTGGATATCTCTGAACAGGTCATTCACCTCCAGCGGTGGAGAACACTGAATAACGGAGGGGAGAAGGGATATTTCAACAGCAGCGAAAAGTAGGTATGTCTGATGTCTGACCAGTTATTTAAGGCGTATAATGACCACTACGGCATTTCTCTGGTGTTGATTTCATGCTGCTAGGACAATAACTGTCAAATATGGATGTTCTCAGTATAACGACAATCCTGTCAAAACAATGCTTGAGTAACAGTAATTACATTTAACCAAATCATGCATAAACCAATCTCCGGAAATTCTGAAACGCTTACTTGAGAGCAGTGACTGAATGAGAAATACTTTCCCCTGAAAGCCAGGGGACAAACATATGATTGTTGAATAATGGGTCAGAGATTGGATTGAACACCAGACAGAGAGCCCAAGAAAAGAGGCCTCATTGTGTAACAGAAACAAAGGCTTCATCACTGTTTGGACTCTCGGTCACACCAGGTCCCAGCCTAAATCCCCATGACCTATAGCTCTGCTCTGTTAACATCTCAGTCCTCTGCTGTCTGAAACCTTAATAGCATAACGAGGCCAAGCAAATGCAAACTAGGTGTGAGGATAATTGACCTCACTGTGTGGAATGTTGTGTCATATTGACTGTGTTGGTCTGCCTGGCAGTGTGTTCAGGTATTTACAGAGGTTTCCACGAGTATAGTAACCCATGGGAAATCAGCCCGAAGAACATTTTGTCTGGCCTCATTTGTAAAAAAGTCTATTTTAGGCTTGGGTTTAAAGTTAGGATTATAATTAGATTTAGATTAGAATAAGGTTCACTGTCAAAGTTAAAGTTTTGGTGTAAGGATTCAAGATTGTGTGAGTTTTAGGGTTAGGTGCTCTGGATAATATAATCTGAATCCATTTTGGTCCCCAAAAAGACATCAATAGAATAGCAAAAGAGAGTGGGCAATAACAAACGATTGAGAGTACGTGTACAGTGGGTAACAGACATCAAGTATGTGTGGGCCTGCTGGCCCTGGTTCCTTGGAAACCTGTTCAGGAATTCTGTTCACGCAAAGAAAAAAAAAAGTTCCTTCAAATTACACAATACACTTGAAGATGAAATGAGGGACCTACAAGAGAGAACTATTCCTTCTAGTCTAGCACTTCCTGCCAACACAGTAAAATGGAAAATATAGTTTAGCATATTCTAGTATACACGGAAGCTGATAACGGCACCGTTTTCCCTATGTAGTGCACTGCTTTTGACAAAGCCTTGTGAGGAAAGGCACCATAAAGGAAGAATGTTCCATTTGGAAGGTGACAACAGTTCGCCTGTACAACATTAGAGGGAAGGGGAGTTGAATCCCCTCCAGGGCAGGTTGCTAGCATCAACACATTCTGGGCAGCTAGCATCAACACCTTTACAGCCTAGCGCATTTTTACTGCTCTCTGCATTAGCATTTCCTTTGCATTCATTGATAATAAATAGGGCAGAGGGGGAGGCTACAACCCTTTGTTTGTGTGAGGGGTGTCCTTTGTTGACAGAGAGGGCAGTCAAATAGAAATGAGAAGCACTGAAAATGTAAAGCAACCCATGGTTAGGAATCCCGTTGTTGTAGTCAAGTTGATGTTGATGATGTTAGGTCAGATGAGATTCGTTTTGAGGATGGCTTAACAAAGAACTGAGGTCAATTCCATTTGAATTAAGGTAATAAACAGGAAGTAAACTGAAAGTACGAAGAAAAGATGATCTCATAGAATATAAGAATTTCAATTTCAATTACATGGAAACAAATATGATCTGCAAATTAATTTACCTTCTCCAAATGTAGATTCATCCATCTTGTAAATGTCCTCTTCTGAACAACTTCTCTTTCAACTGCAAGAGAAAAGCAACAAAAACAAAAAGGAGAATGTGAATATGGAGGCTCTGAATAAAAGATGTGAATCCAGAGAGATACAAGCCATGCAACAGCCTCCTCTAATTGCATGTTACGTCCCAAGTAGCTCCCAGTTCCCTATGTAGAGATCTACTTTTAACCAGGGACCGTAATGATTTGGTCAAAGGTAGTGCACTACATAGGGTTTGGACATAGAGTTCCGTTTGTCACACAAAGCTAGTCATTAATCAGAACCTTTTACCCTGCAACCATGACTTGTCAACACTCCATGCAAGGGGTGAACATAGCATGCAAAAGCACACACATGAACACACACACACAAACACGCAAACAAACATAAACCATGACTCTTGGGTGTTCTTGCTCTCCTATATAATGTGTGTGTTGGTACATATTAGAATACATCACTAGGGTAACATCAAACCACCATATGAATCTAGCAACCAATGGTAATGTACCTTCACTCCATTACTTAACTGCCCTAATTTCCTATTCATAGAGTAGTGTAATCATAAATATCTATGAGCGTAATCCTAAGGTTCTTACATGGTGGGAGCTTTGGATGTAAATAATGGACGTTGCCGCGGTAGCAACACACTACAGGAAGTAAGTAAAGGATGATGAATGGTAAGAGAAAGGGTGGGAGAGACCATGTAGTAGTAACCATGGATACAACTACTGTTACCACTGCAATTCCCATGATGGTATGTTCAGCTGATTGCCATGCTGTAGTGTGAGTAAAGATTTAAGACCACCAGCCACTGTGAGTAGTAGTTGCCAAAAATAGAGAAAATGTCAATGGCCCCGGATCTGTCTAGCTCTTATAGTCAAACATGACAATTCCATAAGCAGTTGGTCAGAGGGCACAAATGTGCTGCATCAACAAAACGGCCCCGACAAGGCAATTCTCAGCATGGGGTCATGTCTTTAATCCAATGTTATAGGTTTGTCGTAAAATTAGGTGCGCAATGACCAATACAGGTACTCTTTTCTCCCAATAGGCAAAGCACAAACATAAAAGCACTGCTAGTTATTTTTCCCTAAAAACATTTCAATCTGGAGTTTTGGACACCTCCTTCTATCAATGGGCCTTCAGTAAGCCTCACTCTCTCCCTGTTTCACACACACTGTTTCTTCCTTTCTGTCACAGCTGAGTGCTGAAAGCTGTCTCTGGAACCCAAGCCAAGACTCTTTGTGCTTTTATGACTAAAGGCTGGTTACTGTCTGATTTCTGGTCGGTTGCTGGCAATCAGTTGGAGTGCTGGGAAAAGGCCACCTCAATTATAAAGAAATGCCATACACTCAATCACTTAGTCACACACACAAACACACAAATTGTCGTTTTACCTGTACACAAAAAACAATTCAGATTCTAAATCCTAATATTAACCCCTAACAAAAAAGCAACCTTTAACTCCAAATCCAACTCCTTACCCCCTCACCTAACTTTAGCTCTAATATCAACCTTTTCCCCTATGTTAATGTTTAACCAAAACCAGAATCCTCCAAAGCCTTATATAAGCTTTTCCCCAATGGGGACGGGCAATTGCTCCACAAGGGACAATGTTCCTTGTTTTAATATCCTTGCAGGGATATTTGGTACACACAAGTACAATTATACGTACACACACACACACACACATGCACACACTCAGCCACAGCGACACAGCACACGAACAGACAAACACAGAGACACAGAGAAGGAGGAGGACACTGCAGTAAAAGCAGGCTCCTGCTTTGAGAAGGAGCTTTAGTTTGCAGGCAGCAGGTGGAAACCCCCAAGAGATTATAGAAAAAGGCTTTGTAATAAACACGGTACTCTCCATGTATATCTGTGTGTAATATTACAATAAGCTTATAAGACTATTAGTCCTCATAAAATGTTGACTTTCTCTTAAATTGTTCTATTTTAATGTATCTTCTTTGGTCAGTCTAATAAAATGGATAGTGTTGTGTAGTCTCAAGTTTTTACTCACCTGACTTTGAATACTGCAGACTATGTTGGCTACCAAAAGAGATCTCTTAGCGGTCATCCAAATGCCACCACAAACCAATGCTATCACTAAGACCGAAATCAAGGAGATGTAGAGTCCAAAGAAGGAACACAGGTTTATCGTTCCTCGTGGCCATTTTAATGGATCAAACATTTGTAAACTGTGCAAAATTCTTTTTTTAGAAACTTTCATTGACTCAAAAACATTTATACAAGGCATCTCTACTTCCATTACCAAATCTCCTGCTTGATTCTGCTGCCTCCATGTCAGTGAATGAAACTGAAGGATAATTTAGAAAACACAATTTGGAAGATCTGAATTCCAATAACATTAACAGGTTAACTGACTGGTCGCCCACCCTGGTGGTGAGGGGTAGACAACAACACATCCCCACACTGACCTTGAAAATGGGGCCCCTCAGGGGTACGTGCTTAGTCCCCTCTCGTACTTCGTCTCTTCCCATAATTGAATGGAGGTGCGTGACTCCAAAACCACCATGACGTCAACACCACCATAACACCACAATGTCTGAGAATGAAGAGCCATGAAACAGGCCGAGTCGATACTGGACTAAGACCGGTCTAACAAACCATTACAGAATATCAAGAAATACCATGTCGTAAGCTGCACGGAGACACTGACCTACCAGATGAGATAAATGCCTTTCTACTGGCTTGAGAGCACTCGCGGTTCCGGACCACTATATGTGCATTGCACTGTGTGTCTGATGTTAGTAAAACTTTAATTCCATGCTGAAATTTGCAAAACACCAGGGCCAGGCAGAATAGCAGTATGTTTTTGCATTGTCTTCCGCTCAGTTTGTGTGATTTGGCAGACCTTACTGTAGTTCATTAGCTAATGTGAGAGAAAAAAACATGTAGTGACTGGCTAGTCTGTAAACCCAGCTGCCCACTGGGCATATTAAAAATCCCGGCCATCTATAACTGTTGATCTCATTTTCCAGGTACATTCTCCAAAATTCTGCTCTGGTTTCTGTCAGAGAGTGACACAGTTTGGGCCCAACAGGAAGGTCAATGTATCTCGGCTCAGAGGGTGACTTACTCTGATGGACGGCTGAGTAGTGTTTGACAGAGTAGTGCTAGTTTAAGCCACGCTGTATCCAGACCCATTCTGATATTGTAGTCCGTTCAACTGTGTGTATGTGTGTGTATGACCTAAAGCCCTTGCATATATTAACCTGAGAAATCTGAGAAAGTGAAACTTCAGGCTTGGGATTAAGGTTACGGTTACAGTATGTTGAGTTTTAGGGAAAGGTTTAGGATTAGGGGTAATGAGAATAAATGTTTGGTACCCCGAGGGAATAGTAACAAAAACATGTGTGTGTTCATATGTGGTTTGTGTTTGAATGTAAACCATTGTATGCTACTGGTTCTTTATAGCACCAGTAAGGAGGTGTGCTTTGCCAGACTGTTCGTCTATCCCCCAAATGATGTCGGGGAAAAAGCCACATTGATTCCAGGAAATTATTGTGGAATAGGATGATTGACTTTCTGTTTCTTTCTCTGTCCAGGCGATTTGCGATTCAGAATTCAACAACACAAAACCCAGCAAACCAAAAGTGGTTCTTGGATTGTTCTTGTAAAATGTATTAGCTTGCAGTAAATATTCTAATAATACAAAACATGTTGTGGGCACAGTCTGATGGGAGACATCAGTACAGATATGTACCTAAACACACAGATGGTGCAGTTGTGCTCCAGTTTTTTAGGAAAAGTTACACTTTTCTAGGTGCAGCGCCAGAGACGTCCATGGGAGAGTGAATATTACAGACTATAACCCAGGAAATGTCTCTGTGTCTGGAGTTTTTCCCCTACAGTGTCCATCCCAGATGAGATGTTCATGCCAGGTAAAAACATGTCATAACAGGTGAAAACATGTTATAGTGTAATTTTGTCGTAGTGTAATCTTGTCCACATTCTGATGTGTAGAGAGTACAGACTATTGCGAGGCACTATGTTGAACACAATCAGAACGACACGAGAAAAAAGGGTGCATGTTAGAACCAGATTATTTTAATTGAACGACTTTATCCAGTTCGCGGGCAAAAATGGATCCTACCTTCCAAGAGCAAAATACATGTTGAACTCTAGAGTACAAGCACTCTAGAATAGGAGACGTTAAGATGATGTTACCCTTTCACAATTCTGCCAACAAAAACAACGGTGTAAAGTGAGACCTGTCAATACAACGGGTCCCTGTTGTGTGCCGGTGAGTGTCTGAATGATGAAGCATGGGAGCATGTAGGAAGGGAGTCATCCTCTCCGTGTGAACTGACACGATAAACAACTCTGACTCATTCTAATCTTAATACAGGCACTGGCTTAGGTGATCAGAATGTTCTCAACGGTCTTGTTTTGAATCTCCCCATTTCAGACGAAACGGATGAGCACACAGGGGTTTCTGTACTGTATGTAGGTGCTGCCCACACAGACACAGGTGACTGCAGAGCTCTCTGGGGGAGAATCCATTAAAGAGGTTATTCTCTGAGTGAAAGTAAGGCCAGACTACTTGACGTAGGCCAGAATCCCGAACGGCTTCCGATTCCTTACTTAGTCTACTCCTAAACATTGCCCATAGCTGTAATTAGCGCACTTTGTAGGAGATGTGACGAAGGAACCGTGCAGCATTTGTGGTATGTTAATAAACACTGGGCTTTCTGTTATTCACTATGTGTCAATATGTACATTGTGACAAGCCATGTTCTACGCAGTCTTATCTCACCTCATCTTATCCAGGGCTAGGGTTAGTTTTGGAGGCAGACCAAATCCAACTAGCAGGTAATACTGTTTCTATTCGCAGGATTCATCTGGCTTAACTCTGTATCAAGGAGAAACTAAATCGCCAATGTTAACGGGGAAAAATATTTGATTGCAAATTCAATCTGACAACGCTATCATATGAAGAAATAACATTGTGTGAGTTTTCCCGGGAGGTCAACAACCTTTTGGCCATGGTTTTGCGTGTTGGCGCTAGGTTAGTCACACAATGCAACGCAGTATCTCAAAACAAAGAGGTTGTCCCGAGACCGGTTTTCACAGAGTTTAACTCTAGACAAACAGACCCAGGATGCGTGACGCTACTCTCATTGGCTCGCCGTTCAACGAGCGGCAGGGCCAGCCAAGTGGGACACGACCACATGGTAAAGAAAGCCTTTTCACTGGGCCGCGAATGATCTCTATAGCCTCCCAAACAGCACACTGACCGTCTCTACCACTACTTTTGCCTGGGGATCGTCGGTCTCAAGTCAAAAGAAGTGCACTATGTTGAGAAACAGTTGCTTCTTGGGACATGGTCAGACAGCAGATGGACAACATAGTGGGACAGTGCAAATGTCATAAGGGGTCAATTAGCTCTCAGGCTTTGAAGGTACGCCTCGTTAGACTCTCTTGGTGACTCACCGTTCACGTTCACCCATTTAAAGGAACATATTGTCTAGAGGGCGAAGAGTAATAAACACGCCTCGTGAAGGGATCTCAAATGTGGGCACACACTCCAGAAGAGAGCAAGAGACAGTTCAGCTTTTCGTAGCGGCGTTCCCGCGCTCGCGGAGAGCACGTTGAAATGTGACCTTTGAAAGTATCTCCGCCGATACCGACGTCCGTTTTCTCCCTTCAGTGACCTTTGAGGTCATGACAATGGTGGAAACCACCAGAACCCAGGACCAGTCCCCCTCCTCCACCGGAGAGTGATTAACCCTGAGGAACAACACGGGATCGAGGGGGAATCGGGAGGCAGTTCCGGGTGGCTAGAGCCCATGTAAAGATCTGCCTCACTACTGGCCAATTAAAGGTTGTGAAGACAAGGTGAAAGAAATTCAGGGGGGGGGGGGCTCTTCCTTCCTCGGGTAACAAAATGCCTCCAGATGTCATGTCGTGTGCCCTAAATGACACCCTATTCCCCACATAGTTCTCAAGCCCTGGCAAAACGTATTGCACTGTTGGTAGGGGGCTAGCGTGCCATTAGGAACACCACCTTAGTTGACTGGCTGCCTGGTACCACCTCCCACGCACCTCAGAGCAGGCGGAAGGAACAGAAAGTGCAGAATCCTTTTGAAAGTAGGCGAGAAAGATGAAATGAATGTGCCGGGTGAATACATAGACAGAAAGATGAAATAAAATACACTGGGTGGATGAATCCATGGTTTGCCCAATCACTCGTCCTCAACATTTCCCTCCTGTTGATCTTGCATTCAGATAAGGGCATTATCACATTTCTACTGTCATGTTTTTCATGTTTTTCACGTTGCAGAGCAACAAAACAACAACCGCCTAACAAAGACAAGCTTTGATTAAAATTCAAACACTAAAAGTGCCATGATAGGGGCTTTGCTAAAGATACAAGTGTTGTAATCTTCCCCAGAGGACTTCAGAGAATCATTGTATGTATAATATTAATGATAACTTCTTCATGTTTTGGAGTGTCTTTCTTGGTTCTTCGTACTGTAGGTCTTGCCATTTATCTGTAATTTAAATGTTCCTGTAAATCGGGATACAAAATACCAACAGCATATGATTGCCATAGAAACACCCCCCTGTGTCAACGAATCTGAAAAACAACACAGCAGTGTTGTCAATGGTAATTATTATGGTTATTATTTATTTTAAAGAGAAAGAATTGATGTACCAATACCGGATTGCCCATTTGGAATAAAGGGTAATGGGTAAAGGGTAATGGAAATGTTTAGGAAGTAAAATGAATAAACCAAAAATAAAACGAATATTTGTAAAGGGGTTCTAACATTCTTTGTCAGTTAATCAATTGTTCATACAGAGGTTTGTGAAATCAATTCTCATATCCATCCATCAAAACGTGTTTTGCTCTCTCTCTCTTCACCCAAATAAACACACACCAACACTGTCTCCACGTTCTCACACGCTGTACCAATGAATAGGCTAAATAAACTACAGGGATGTGACCTTGGAGACCAGACTCTGAATATAAATTAAAGCTGCCTCTTTAAGCATAATTGACAGGCTGTTAATCCCACTCACTTTGAAGAATAACAAAATGTTCTGAAATGCAAAACAACATGTTCCGAACTACACTCAACTACACAGCATTAAAGGTATGCAAAATTAATAATATTTGTTGGTGCAGATAATTTCCCCCATGCTAGAATCAGTCAGGTTCATATTAATGTAGTTAGTAAAACTATCATAAGAGGGAATAGCTAAGACCCTTCGCGGTCGACAAAGAGTCATAACCAAAATTATTCCGAAACTTGAAGAGAGTTCACTTTACTCCTTATTACTTCCTTCACCTTATCTACTGTTTGTTTATGTTTCACAATCACGCCGCATTCCAGAAAGGCAAGGGCCCTTCCTTGAGGTAGCTGGTCCAACAAGGTTGAAAAGGTAAAAGCATTGGTCCCACAGGTTTGCGCAGCCTTTTTAGACAGTTGTATTTGCATTACCTACATCCTGTTGTTAAAGGTTATGCTTCACAGGACAAATGGGCACCATTTATAATTTGGTTTGGGTCCTGCGTCCCAAATGGTAACCTGTTTTCTATGTAGTTCAAAGTATTTGACCAGCTCTAGCTCAAAAAAAGTGCAGCCAATCAGGAATATGGTCCTAATTAGGACGGGGCCACTACAAATCCTACGTGAGGCACAGTCATGAGAAACAAATGTGGACGATACCGGGAACCCAAGACATACAGCATCATTTCCATATGCAAATACTTCCAGGGTTTTGCATTACATCTAAATGTTCCAACCCGCACAGCAATGTACTCATTGTATAAAAACACTGAAGACTCTTATCAGAAAACTAAAAAGACAAAACAAGTGACCAAACCACAGGAAAGAAAAGTAAAAACATCCAGTGATTATCTTCGTTTCAACTTCTCAAAAGTGCCTACATTCTCTCTTATTGTGTGTCTTAAATGGCACTCTGAGTATGCACTGAAAGGGATTCATTTGGGACTTTTGTGAGGTCAAAAGAAGTTGGTTTGAAGATTTAGGAAGTTGTTTTTAAGAGGATCACAGTTAAAAGCATGGGTTTACCTCACTCTGCCTTGAGCGACAAAAACCTCAACAGAGAAAAATAAAAACACGTGAGCTGAAACATTCTTCAAATCATAAAGATCTTATTTGACATACAAAGGCATAGTCATGAAGAACAAGACATTTGCCTCTCAAAATGACAGAGAAAATATTACCCACACTAGCAATGGTACACTGATGTCACAGCCCGCATCTTTCTCATTCTAAACAGGCAAAGCTAAACAATCAAAAATGCAGGCACAATGATAACATAATATACAAAAGATCAACTTGTACAAAGCTAAAATACAGTATTTTGCTTGACAAACTAAACCGACATGGCCATTATATTGTCACGCAGTATGCAATGTTCCCTTTGCCATTGATGATTGAGTTGGCGTAAAATTGATGAAATGTTTTAGAGGGGCCTGTTCATATATGCTACTAATATTACTTAGACATCTTTCTAATGATCCCAACTTCTGTTCTTTCATCCCTCTAACAAAGTAATCAAAGCAATGATTATAACATTTAATTCTACATAAAAAGTTTAAATCAGGAAAGAAACAACATGAGATGTCAGGTGTGAGGAATTATGTTGGGTTACATCTTTAGTTTGAATGTTGGGGCCCTAATCCAAAGGTTTGAATCTCCATGCTGACCTGTGGACCTATTAAAGCACTGTTGACTAACCCTGCATTTGATCTCAACCTCTAGGGATCGGTTCATTTCACACATGCATATAATTATTAGAAATCAATATATAACGATAATATCATCCTTCTCCACCAATGCAAAAGAAGTCTGAAAACACTGGGCAGGCACATTATAAGGAAAAGAAAAACAGTGGAATCATCCATGAAAAAAACATTTGCTTTTATACTCCCATGTTGACTGAGTACTTTCTATTAAGGCTCACGGGTCAACTTGTGAACGTCTCTCTGAAACAATCTGTACTAGTTATAAAAACCGTGCTGCAGGCAGAGAGCAGAGAAGCCCTCAGTCATCACATTACTAGAAGGTTTACTTAACTTATTCCACTGTGTTTCGAGTCCAGTTAGGCTGTTTCATTGTTTAGCACGTTGGTAGAAACACCTGCATCTAATAAAACCGTATTTTTAAAGACCACTTTCAGAGACAAAGGGAATGGTGACCTCACCCCTGCTACCTCACTCCCACTTTTTCTCTTTGCAGGTTTATCTGACCATTTTACTGTTCAACTTTCGAAAGAGGCCACAGCATCTTTCGTGGAAAACGGGCCTCTTATGAAAGGTGTACGACGGTAACCTAAAACTTGTGATGAAGTTCATCACGCCTGGTATCTAATGTTATTTCTTTCTTGATGTAAACTTTGAATTTAAATGTAAATGTTATACTTGACTGACTTGGTATTGATGGCTTTGTTAAGGGGGCAACATTACCAATGCTGGAATCATTTGAAGATGACTAAGTAATATTAGTAGCATATACATACAGGCCCCTCGAAAACGTTGAATCAATTTCACCCCAACTCCTTAAGAGAAACTAAAGTTGTCCCGGAAATATTGATTGGAAACACCACACCATATTGGCCCATAACAAACTCTTTTTTTTTTTTTTTTTTTTTGCTTGACAAAAATATTAACATTTTACTTATAAACATCATTATTACTTGAAGATACTTAAAGTGTACCGTTTTCTCCAAGAATCCGTTCATAGCTGCAGGTAAATACGGCCACGATAGTGATGCAACCGGCCACCTTCAATGCATTTATATATCACCGCCGGGATGTTACACTGAGCCTCTTTCAAACACCCACACACAAGCCCGGTTCAAGTCAGCGCCAGCATGCTACCTAGGCCGGCCTCTGAAGGCAGAGGAGTGGGAATCCGGCAATGGCAAGGTTAACATGACTTACATAACGGATCTGCGATGCGGGCCACCAGCTCTCGGTGGCTTATTCCTCAATACACACAAACATATGCCCGGTACATGAAAGCCAAGTCAACCTCTCGTGACCCCGTGGAGCAGAAGCCAGAGGTCTACCGCTGCACACCTATGGCCATCGGGACTGTGTTACATCACTGGCGCGATCGAACCACACAGCGAGGGGCACTCCTCCAGTAACAAGGAGGAGGTGGAGGGGGACGCAGAGGGGATAAAAGTGGTTCTGCTTTGTAACAGAGAGGGAGAAGGCAGGCGGGGGCTTTTCTATTACCCACAGCAGACCCCGCAGTTTCACCCAGGCTTCGAGCAGAGGGAGGGGGGGAGAAGCAGAGAGAAAGAGAGGATGGGATCTGGTAGCATGTCTAAATACTTTATGAACTTCCATCTGTACAGGCCGACATAACAGGCTATATAGTATACAGAGCAATATGAAAATCCTTTGCTCTGACTTTACGTGAGTTGGTTGCTTGATTTAGCATGCAATATAACAACAATTCTTTCCCAGATGAAAGCAGGAGGTAGTGAAGGATCTTGCACCAAGTCAGTATGCCAAACCAGCCCCCTGTTTCCTTTCCAGTGCACTGCTGTCCACAGCACCCCAGGGGTACTGCTGGTAGGTTATCCACAACCATGCGATGGATGGCGTGCTGACAGTGAATTACACCGTTCTGCGTGTTATACCAAGGATGTCAGTATTGAATAAACATGAAAGGCTTTGGGGGAGAATAAAGAAAATAGCATTTCTTCAGAGTCAGGAGGACATCTGAGATGGTTTACTCACCACAGGGTTAATACAGAATTTAGGAGGAACAACAGATGATCGCCATAGTGTGAGTAAAGGAGAAAAGACCCCCGTCTGTCTGCCCCTCTGTCTTCTCACCCTACCCTCCTTAAAACACTCTGGGGGGGGGGGGGGGCACACGGTGGGTGTTCGCCCACTTCCACTAAGTAGAGCTCCGCTGAATAAACGCTGAGATGAGTTAGAGTCCCGATTTGGGACGGGACCACTGACTCCCCAGACTGACTTCGGAAGGGTTCAATCGGTACGTTACAGTGGCTGGGTGGACATGGGTGGACACTACTTAGAGATTCCATATTAGCGGAGTCAAGAAAAAAAAAACACATGTCCTATAATACGGACTGTTGCACACCTGTCAGTAGCTGTGGTGAACGAAGAGATGACATAGAAACAAACCGAGGAGCTCCGCACACTACTCAGGATCAATGCAGATTTCATTTCAATTCGTCAGAAAATTGAAATGAAAGGTGAAAGACAGAAAACCAGGTAGAGGAAAAGGGCTACTGAGGGGAAGTGTTAATGGGGGAAAACATTAATAAAGAACAGCGTTAATAAAGGAAGTGTTAATAAGGGGAGGTGTTAATGAAAACAAAAACAGCAAACGTTGTGCAAAAGCGTTGTGCTTCATACTCACTGGCGGATTTATTAGGCACCTGCTTGTTAACGCAAATTGCCAAGCTCCGAATCTTGTGGCTGCAGCTCAATCTATAAAGCATGCAGACATGGTCAAGAGGGTAGTTGGTTGGACCAAACATTAGAATGGGGAAGACGTGTGATCTCAGAAACGTGGTATGATAATTGGTGCCAGACACAGTGTTTCCAACACCTCAAAAACAACTGAGCTCCTGGGATTTTCACACACCGCCGTCTCTAGAGCTTACAGAGAATGGTGGGATGGACAAGAAAAAACATTCAACGAGCAGCAGTTCTGTGGGTGAAGACACCTCATTAATAAGAGATCAGAGGAGAATGGCATTGTGTTTGAGATCAACGAACTTGCACATGTGTTGAGTCTGGAAGTGTACAAAGGAAACAGGGGGTCCAACCCAATACCAGACAGGCTAAGCTAACAAAGTGAGTGCATGTCAGCTTATGTATCCAGCTACATTTCAATTTGGGTCACTTTTAGAAGGCACTCTTATCAGGTGAAATTTACAGTGATGAGTTAACAGATTTGCATGCTGGCGCCTCGTGAAGTCAAACCCACAATCCTGGAGTTGAAAGCATCTCACTCCACCAACTGGGTGACCATCTGAATGAATGCCTGCATACTTTCAGCAGCATAAGAGGCAGTCAAGCTTCACTGCCAACCAATGAGAATGTGAAGATTTCAAACCAAAGATGCTTCAGCTTTCGGTCAGTTCAGAGAACAGCACTCTGTTCCACACCAGCTCAGAAGGAGGTCCTTGCATCCCAATGAGGAAAGAGCGTCTTGGGTGGGATGTGAGTTGTGTGAGAACATACAGCTGAGAGTCCCACGCTCTAATGCAGAGACAGAAAGAGGGCAATGCTCTTTTCTCTGATAGAAAAGAGATTATGAGTTATGTAAGGCCTTTCAAATCATTGTTTTAATGGACTGGCTTCTCCTCAGTATGCTTTCGTCCAACCACAAAGCTTTCTGGGCCAGTTGGTCATCAGACTGAAGTGTCAAAACCAGTGGGCGTTGACAAAGAGAGAGAGAGAGAGAGAGAGAGAGAGAGAGAGAGAGAGAGAGAGAGAGAGAGAGAGAGAGAGCAATCAGCAGAAAAAGGTGATTGAGAACAAGAGAGAAAAGGATTATGTTTGAAGCTCACAGGTTTCATTTTTCAGGAGCCCAGGGGCTTGGCTAAACCAGCAGAACAGGTAGAGGTACCTCTCCTTTAGAAGTACCTCTTTTTTATTTGGCATTTAGCAGAAACTTGAGTGAATGTGTAGCTCTTGTCCAGTGTATGTGACCGTTCCTTGGTAGAGGAATGTTCACTTAATGCCCTGGCCCAGAGCTAGTGCATGTGAAGCCCCTGGCCCAGAGCTAGTGCTTTGTGAAGCCCCTGGCCCAGAGCTAGCGCTTTGTGAAGCCCCTGGCCCAGAGCTAGCGCTTTGTGAAGCCCCTGGCCCAGAGTTAGCGTTTTGTAAAGCCCCTGGCCCAGAGCTAGCGCTTTGTGAAGCCCTGGGCCACAGCTAGCGCTTTGTGAAGCCCCTGGCCCACAGCTAGCGCTTTGTGAAGCCCCTGGCCCACAGCTAGCGCTTTGTGAAGCCCCTGGCCCACAGCTAGCGCTTTGTGAAGCCCCTGGCCCGGAGCTAGTGCTTTGTGAGCCCCTGGACCAGAGCTAGTGCATGTGAAGCCCCTGGACCAGATCTAGTGCTTGTTTATCAGTTGCATGGACCTTGCAATAGCACAAATACAAAATAAAATGCATAGATAACTGTTAAACATTATAAGACCTTTAAGTCTTTAATTGCTAGAGACCACCATGTTTAAAGAGCTCATATGCCTCTCTAGAGCAGTGCGTTTGTGTGTGTGTGTTGGGAGCGACTCAGATGATGTATAAGACAAATGTCTCTTTCTTAATACTTATTAAAACAATTATTTCCACTTTGCTACCCAAATGTTTTTATTCATTGGAGTTATAACAACTTCAGGAGACTTAAGGGCATAGGCAGGTAGACTGCTGTCAGCCCCACAAGGTGAGCTGTTAAAAGCAACAGGGTTCTGAAATCAAGTCATAAACAATGTAACCTGCAACTCCGATGCTCTAGGAGACACATCATAGTTATATGTTTGCAATGATTCATTCCAGCTCGCCCCGTAATTTAAAGTTCAACCCTGCCATATAAACGACGGTCTCCCTGCCTGTTGTTTTTGGTACAGGAACAGTCTACAGTTTATTACCGTTGACACATTTAGGATCATTTTTCACATACCTCCACCGCGCGAACGATTTTCAAGAAATTAGATGAGATAGGCTTTAACAAATAGCCGCGAGTGTGGAAAAATTGGAGACCCAGAAAGTTCAACATCGTAGCCGTAGCAAGCAGTCTATGTTCACAAACCTACTATTTCAAACCTAAAAGGTATTCCGATGTAGGTTGACTCACTATGGCTTCTCCGAAAGCTTTGTAACCAACGCAAAGCGTTTCTACAACCGCAGTGAAGAAACGCATTGGATTCATTCAATTTCACATGGTTGGCAGACCCCGTAGCCCCACGTACCTTGTAGATTCTGCACTCGGATGTCGCTAATCTGTCCGATAAATTCCTCCCGTTCGAACCAATCTTTATACTCCCACTCGTGTCCAGCCATCAGGACGATACCCTGGGGAAAGTTAGCTGTGTGGACCTCGGCAAAAGAAGAATACCCAATCTCCCGGCTCTTTTGAATCGGACTGAGATGGCAGCACTATTCCCCTTTCCCCCGCTCTAGCTGGCTATTGTGGTAGTGGCGATCGTCGGACGCAGAGCCATGGTGTGAGTATAGAATAGAGGAGGTCTAATTTAGCAGAATGCTCTCCCGTGGAGACGGTTTCTGGCAAAGAAGCATTGTTGTCGTTTTGTTTCCCCTGGTGACGTAAAAAGCAGCATAACCCTACCACTCAAAGCCCGGACCCGGAATATGGCACAGCTCTGACCGGCGCAAAACCACAGCTATAAAGAAGGGAAAAGAACAGTACCTGGATAATATTTTCAAGGTGGGTTGTTGTAGTGTATAGTACACGCCCACTATCCCGCCACTGTAGCCACAAGAGATTTCCTATCCGCTTTTATATGGGAAGGGCAGAAGTTTTGCAGCTCGGCCAATATAACATTATAATGCCCATTCGTATTATAAACATAAAAGCGATGTCTCAGAATTCCACTGTGAAATCAATTAGGTTTCTAATAAAATTATACGCTTATATGCAGGGGCACCGCCTGGGTTACTGCATAAGGCCGAATCCATACTGCTGTCCTCAACTGCACGCTCTTTCAAACATCTTATTTATATTTCACTGGTAATCAAAACACTTTGAGTTTAGTGAAGTGAGGAGGAGAGGATACAGAGTTTTTTTGTGCAACAGGTGTAAGAAACTTTTACCAACAGATCACTTCAGTACCCCGCGCACGCACGCGGGCACGCCCCCCCCCCCCACACACACACACACACCACACACCACACACATACCACACACACAGACACAAACACCCATGAGAGTGAACTCATAGGCCGGTTTTGGTGGCTTGCAAATGCAATACATTAAGGAACTAATGCCTGTGTCCTGGCAATAGAATCGGAATACTCTTCGATTAATTAAAATTAATTTGATAAAAACAGAAATGTAATGCCACATGTGGAGCTAGAAATAAAAACAAAATCCATTAAGGAAGGGAGAGTCTACTGCATTAATTAGGATCAACCACTGACTCACCCTCTCATATAACACTTTCATCCCAAATGGCACTCCATTTTGTCAGAGCATTGCCGTCAAAAATAGTGCACTTTTAGGGACTAGGGTGCCATTTGGAACATCAATCAGCCGCTGTGGGTAGCTGGCCCATTTTACCAGGCTCCTGTGTAGTGCTACTTCATTAGAAAGGCTTTATGATGCAAGCGGACGCTATGAAAGGTACACACACAGGAATTAAAGCTATGGTAATTATACGGTTTAACCCGGATTACGCACTTTAAAATGACAGGTTTCATTTCTCTATGTCTAGTTCGCTGGAACCTCATTATGAGAGGAAATCTTAGTATCAAAATGAAGATGCTTACAGTAAAAAAAAAAGGAAATCTATGAACGCCCTTATTTTATAACTCTGGGAAGAGAACAAGGAAACACAATGTATAAAAGCACCAGCTAAATTACTATCAAGTATATCTTACAGGACCACTTTATAGGAAACTGCATTGAAATTAATTATGTACAACCGGCACATTTTAGTTTAACACTTTAGTTTAACCATATCCAATAGCCTTCTGAGCAAAAAGTGTGTGTCTATTTGTAGTAGGTACAGTCTTACAGTTTGGATGATTTACACCTTTCGGGTAAATACAGTAAGTAAACTCATAAAATAATTTACACGGCCAAGGTAAATATGCCCAGTTTGCAACGCTGGTACAGTACAACGCAAAGCTGTTGCAATTTGAGGTAGTCCATACCTACATATCTTTATGAACACATATTTACTAGTAACCCTGGAGCTGTACTCCATCATACCCTACTGATATGTAGAGTACATTAGTTCCCCTCTGACCTGCAGGTAGATGCTAACTAGTCTCTGGTCCTAGCTGATAAACACCCAGAGTCTGTCCAAAGAGGTTAATGCCAAGTAGTGTTGGATTCCAAGGACGGCTGGCGAACACCAGCTCCTGGCAGATGGTTCTCACACACACAATGGACGATCCAATACCTGCCAGGTGGTTCATATATTTTATATTAAAGCCCTGTCATGAGCAGAGCACATCAGACTCTAGTTTACCATCCCTCACCCACTGGACCGAGTGGCTGATGGGAGATGATTCATCATTACACCTTCATGGAAATATTCGAATATAATACTTTAATAGTGGCACATAGGAAACTTCATTTACATGTGAATGCACTCAGTATTTGCCTTAATCTCTTCACTGAACACACATATTTTCGAATGATATAAACAAGCAACCTTTTTCCTCTGTGGATATTCAATGGATATTCAATTGTCTCAGGGAGCCGTTAGCTGTGGCGTCGGGCTTGTACAGATCTGGGCTTCACAGAAAATGAATGAAGCAAGTGTTTGCTGCCTGCCATAGGGAAGGCTAAACCCTGATGCAGATATTCCTTTGTCTTCATTACATATCATGAAGTCTCAGGCTCACACACAGAGTAGGAACCAGAACTACTGTAGTTGATAAGACACAAGTGTCAGCAAGGGTCTAGATAAGAAACCTCAGAAGATTATCTTAAAGATACACTGTAGCTAACATATATCTGACGTACAATAAACATATCGTACGTGACAATTGCTTATTATTTGTCAGCCAGAGAGGTTCCACTAAAGAGTATTACCATAATTTATCTTTAAAATTCCCTTTCGTAAAAAAGGGGGAAAAAAAGGTGTTGGAACGTCAGAGGTTGCAGTAGAAGCTGAATTGCACCATCCCTTTCCTGCGTTGTTCGTGTGGTGACTAACTCTGAGCCAGCTAGGTCTCATCTGGAAAACAAGGCACAGCCTAAGGCAGGGAATCAGCCGCGGCTGGTTCTTAGAAGACATGCGGGACACAATGGCCGAGTCAGAGGCCCAGAGAGGACGGAGACCGGTAAACAATGCAGCCCGAAATACATATAGGACAGCCAAGTCAGAAGGGCAGAAACACAGTGGGCAAGCCAGCCCTAGTGTGTGGTATCAAAATCCTGGTGGGTCGAAGCATTGATCACCTCGTCAGAGCAGCCGGTGGGCTTAGCGTGTGCTCGTCACGCCAGCACACACATAAACACATGCATACATCAGAAGGGACCTGTAGGGCACCACAGAGCCATTCTGTGACCTCGTCTCTGTCCTGACATCTTTCGCTGGACGGGTGCTCGTGATTAATGTGGGCCAGAGAGCCAATAACCCTGATCCCGACCCGGCTCCTCCGCTAGCCGTGACCCCCAACACCCTAAGCAGGACTTCATGTTAAAGAACAACGTGGAGGAGGGGAATGGATCAAAGCCACCGGGGGGGGGGGGGGGGGGGGGGGG
>JACXGK010000214.1:0-56143 GCA_016801125.1 Novumbra hubbsi | reverse complement strand
GTCAGTGGTGTCAAATAACGCAGTCCTATCAATGAGTATCGCAGGAGTATTTTGGTTGATCATTTCCTCCGAGCTGTAGTAAAGATTAGAGATTCTCTTTCTTTCTGTTTCCCTCCGTGCGACGCTGAGCTGCACAGTCATATGGAGTGTGGGGTCGCTGCTCCCCAGCCCACTTCCAGGACCATGCGGAGGCAGCTGTTGTATAACACAATACTGAGATGAGAGAGATTTCACTCCCACAGACAACGGTTTGCATTTGGGCGGAAGAAATAGAAATACACGTTGTTTAATGCTACAAAATCAACTGCACTTTAGGGTTTTATACCACAGAATCCTTTCTAATTTGAGCATGGACGTTCTACTGATGCCATCTGGATATTTACTGTGCTAGAACATTAAAAGCACATGATTTGGAAGGTGAGCAAAAAATACGTTGTATTATATGGCAGCCAATGAAGGCTGCTACTGTTTAGTTGTACTGTAGTTTCAAAGTGCTGTGGTAGCTATTTACAACTGGATTCAAAGCACTGAGCTAGTGTTTAGTTTATGTGGCCTGACCTTGTGTGGTCAGGTCAGGCTGCTGTTCTGGTCTAGATTATCTGTGTGTCAAGAAATCGTATCTAATATTGCTTCACTTGTGAACGCAAGCAATTCTACTCTAACACATTAGAAATACAGCTTGAACCCCTTCGAATATGTCAACGTGGGTAAATATGAGTATCAACACAGTCCATCAAATTCACAAAGAGCTTTGGAGAGGAGTGAGATGGACGACTTTAGGATGGAGAGGAGAGAGGAGGGTGGGGTGGACTATAAGATGGAGTGGAGGGTGGGGCGGACTATAAGATGGAGAGGAGGGTGGGGTGGACTATGAGATGGAGAGGAGAGAGGAGGGTGGAGTGGACTATGAGATGTAGAGGAAGGTGTGGTGGATGATGAAATGGAGAGGAGAGTGGGGGGACTATGAGATGGAGAAGAGAGCGGAGGGTGGAGTGGACTATTAGATGGAGAAGAGAGAGGAGGGTGGAGTGGACTATTAGATGGAAAAGAGAGCGGAGGGTGGAGTGGACTATTAGATGGAGAGGAGAGAGGAGGGTGGAGTGGACTATTAGATGAAGAAGAGAGAGGAGGGTGGGGTGGACTATGAGATGGAGAAGAGAGTGGAGGGTGGAGTGGACTATTAGATGGAGAAGAGAGAGGAGGGTGGAGTGGACTATGAGATGGAGAGGAGAGAGGAGGGTGGGGTGGACTATGAGATGGAGAAGAGAGCGGAGGGTGGAGTGGACTATTAGATGGAGAAGAGAGAGGAGGGTGGAGTGGACTATGAGATGGAGAGGAGGGTGGGAGGATCATGATCACGACACACTGAGGCATCTGGGTTTTGGTGTTCTTTTCTCATCATGAATTGACGCTTGAGGATATCCCTGGTCATTCAATTAGTAGCTTCAGTCGATTAAATAAAGTTAATGAAACATCTTCAAAGATGGCCATTGCACTGGTAAATTACATGTTCATCTATCAGCTACACAATTAAAAAAAAAATACACTCATGCAATAGTCCCACGCACCTACTCACAGCGCTATTGATAGCATACAGCAACTTGCTCACTCACTCACACACCCACACACACACCCACACCACACACACAACCACACACACAGCACCCACACCTAAATTGTAAACCGATAAACAGCCCCTCCCACACTCCCCTACTCAGCATCTATCTCTTCAAAATGTTGATCTCTGCGGACCATCCATCTGTCTGCTTGATAGCTTTAAGGTCAGAGGGAGAGCAGCCTTCTAGTCAGACATTACCCTAGTCTACGTACTGTCATAACAGACATTACCCTCATCTGCCTACCGTCATAACAGACATTACCATAGCCTACCTAATGTCAGAACAGACATTTCCCAAGTCTAGCTACTGTCACAACAAACGTTACCCTGGTCTAACTATTGTCAGAACCAGACACCGCCATGGTGTACACACTGACAGTACAGACACTACACACTGGCGGTAGAGACACTATCCAAGTCTACACACGATCAATACAGACACTACCCATGTTTACACACTGTCAGTACACACATTACCCTGCATATGATCATCACCGACACAAAAGTACAGACACAAACCTAGTCTACAGACTGTCTGTGCAGGTATAACCTTGGTCAAAACACGATCAGTATACAGACACTACACTTGTCTACACACTTTCTGTAAAGACAGAAATACAGACTGTCAGTTCAGACACTACCTCAGTCTACACACTGCCACTAATGGCACCACCCTAGCAACATAAGACATCTAATAAATCATTCCAGTTCTCACATTCAGTCTGAACAGCAGCTAGAGCCAAATAAATGATGACAACACTATATTGATGAAGGTGTCAAAACCTCCTCTCCCACTCACAAATTGTGCATTCTTTTCACCAAATCAAAGACCTGATTCTCTTGAGTCACTATATAGTTCTCCAGTCGGCAAGGGTGTGAAAGTCACATTTTACTGAGCAGGTCCTGCCCAAGGACAATAATTACTGACTGGATTAGTAATCAACAGATGTGCGGATTATGAATGTGCTGTACAGATGTGCAATGAAATGAGGGACAAAATTGGTATTTGTGTATTGTAGGCTTACACAAGCAATAAAGGACGTTATCATAAAACCCTTAAATACCTAGTCTGATTCTGAATGTAAAAGCCTGTGGCATATTTGGTAAAAGCAACTGTATCATCGAGCTCTCCAGAAAGCGCTCTTACCCATAAATGGAAATCCCCTAGAGGTTATTTTCACAGCCCAATACGAATCAATCAAACTATACTAGCTTGTCTCAGCTCCTCACAACTCCAGAGGCTTCTGTCACTTAATGGTGAGAAAGCAGGCAAATGTTCCTTGAGAGTAGATAACCACACGTTATCATTATTGCTGAGCTGAGTTGACTGTAATTGCATTTCGTACCGGCCTGAGGACAGTGAAGAGCACAAAACCCCACCCTTGGTAAGTATGACTCCCCTGCCTGCATCGCGAGTTCGAATCCCAGCCCCATTGAGAAACATCTCTCTACCGCCCCTTTCATACATGCCTATTTGTAGGAGGCCTAAGGCTGTGTCTTCGTGGTGAAAACAATGTGAGTGCTGTTGCACTGGCAAGTAATGGCAGCAGTCTGTAATACACATTCCAGGACAGTGGCCTTGAGGGGAGACAGGTACTGCAGCTGGTCCAGTGGCTCACATTCAAATTGATATTGTTGTTTTCAAACGGCTGCGGTCCAGAGATACCCCAGTCCAACATATATTGGGCACATCAGAGGACACACAGAGGTCAACGATTCAGTGAGCACATACGGAGTTGCTAGGTGATGATTAGCCAATCAGGGGAGGTGGACTGGTTAGCAGACCGCATTATTTGAAATAGGGAGTCACCTTGTCCAAGAACATGAAACCTGACGCCCTCTCTCAGATCTGCAGCGCGGCTCCCTTGGCCTCGGACCCCGGCACTATTCTGCCAGTCTCGTGCCGCCCCAGTGCCATCACGTAGGGAGTGGAAGACGCTGTGGAGCTCAGCGTCAACATCCTGACCCGGGAGGTGGTCCGGCTGGTCGCCTGTTTGTTCCCGACTCTCTGCGCTCAAGTCCTTCAGTGGGGTCATTCGTCAAACCTGTCGTGTCACCCTGGGTCGCGCCGTACTCTACCATTCATTCGCCGCCGGTTCTGGTGGCCCATTTCATACCGCTGCCCAAGCTCCCCTTGGCCAAGCAAACTGCGGACGTCGTTGTGCAACACGTTTTTCAGATCCACGGACTGACATCGTTTCAGATCGTGGGCCTCAGTTCTCCTCCCGGTTCTGGCGGGCTTTCTGCACCCTCATCGGAGCCTCTGCTAGTCTGTCCTCTGGTTACCACCCTGGATCGAACGGTCAGACGGAACGGGGGAACCAGGACCTCAAGACCACCCCCCGATGCCTTGTGTCCTCCGATCCCAGTAACTGGAGCCGCAACCTTGTTTGGGATTGTTGTTGTTGGGATTGCCCGCAACCCCCTTCCTAGCGCTGCCACCGGGTTGTCCCCGTTCGAGTGCTCACTGGGCTACCAACCTCCCCTCTTCTCGGACCAGGAGGCTGATGTCGCTGTGCCGTCGGCCCGGCTGTTCGTCCGTCGTTGCCGCAGAGCTTGGCGTCGGGCTCGTCTATTCCTCATCCGGACTTCGCGCCAGATACCGGCGGCAGGCGGATCGTTGCCGAACTCCGGCCCCCCGCAACCGCATTGGGCAGAAGGTTTGGCTCTCTACCCCGGGATTTGCCCCTGCGGGTTGACTCACGGAAGTTGTCGCCCCGCTTCGTCGGCCCTTTTCCGATCACCCAGATTATCAGCCCATCGGCGGTCCGCCTTCCCGCTGCCCTCAGGCTGCATCCCACGTGACCCGTGTCCGTCCTGTCTCTCGTTGTTCCTTGTCTCCTGTTTCTAGGGCCGCCCCTCTCCCGCGTCTGGTCGATGGCTTACCTGCTTTCACGGTGCGGCGCCTCCTGAGGGTCCGTCCTCGGGGTCGGGGTTTCCAGTACCTGGTTGACTGGGAGGGTTATGGTCCTGAGGAGAGGAGCTGGGTCCCGTCCAGGGCCATCCTGGACCCGGCTCTCATTGCTGACTTCCGCCGTCGCCACCCCAGTCGCCAGGTGGCGCCCCTTAGGGGGGGGGTTCTGTCACGTCCTGATTGTTTTCACCTGTGCTGTCTTGTCACACCCCCACCAGGTGTCTCCCATTGCCTCGTTATCCCTGCCTACTTAACCTGTCATCTCTGTTTGTTCCAGTTGCCAGTTCGTCTTGTATGTTCTCTGAAGTGGTCACATCCCTCAGTTTTCCCTAGTGTTCTGTTCCCGTTATATGTTTTAGACCTGCCTGTGCTTAGACCAACTGCCTGCCAGACCATCGACCCAGCCTGCCGTCTGCCTGTCCCACACTGGAGCCACCCCGTGTACCGACCATCGACCCAGCCTGCCGTCTGCCTGTCCCACACTCGAGCCAAAAGGTTTGTGTTTCATGTAGGTTTACACCACATAAGTGTTTATATAACAGCGGATTAGATACCTTGCGTCAACATCTCATATTTTTGCATATATTAAGACAGTGTGTTTTTTTTAATGCAAATATGTAGATAAACATCACCGTGTCCTGCAGAGATTTAAATGGTTATCAAGAATAGAGCACAGAAACCATAAAAAAAGTATTGACATTGCTCATACGATTCATTATGGAAGAAGAATAGTGAAATACGTTTATACACACTACCAAAGAACAGTGTGTGAATGAATTCTTCTGCTATTACTGGCAGATCATCTTCAACCGGGGGAGCCAGAACTGACTGTTATAGGCAGAACTGACTGTTATAGGCCAGAACTGACTGTTATAGGCCAGAACTGACTGTTATAGGCCAGAACTGACTGTTATAGGTCCCTAATACTTATTTTCCAGTGTTCCCCACGGGTCACAGGGCTAAACGTACAGTAGCTAAGCAAACGTTTGAGATGGTGAAATTAGTATGAATTGTTGCATTTGGTACGTTTTTATTGGAATTGCAATTCGTACAATATGTTACGCATATGCCATGATATGTTAATATTTACTAAATGTACAATTTCTTTCCATTTTGCAACAAAAAAAACGCATGACATGTTATAAATTCCTACATTAAGGTTAAGATGTATGTATTTCAGAATGTAAAGGGTTAATGTAACATATTTGTTGGCCTCAGATTTTGGTATGCTATGCTACGGCTGTCTGCTACGCTACGTCTGTCTGCTACGCTACGTCTGTCTGCTCCGCTACGTCTGTCTGCTACGCTACGTCTGTTCTATGAAACCAAGCTGCTTTCTGCACCAAACAGTCTTCTTCCGCTATGTTAGCCCTGAATGATGTCATTCCACAGCATGCTGAATGATCTTGTTCTACTCCATCATCCCGAACCGTCATGTGGTTGGTGGTACTCTCTGACTCTAAACCAAACAACACCAATGACTCTCATGTCATTGATCCCAATCACAGCCTTTTCCTAAAAACAATTGCTCCTTAGACTAGTCCTCTTTCCCTGTCAGACAGGGTTTCCTGCTCCTATAATACGATGGCAGTCTGTTTACATGCTTGCTAGGTCCTCCCTCCTGAATACACGTCTCTGTTTACATTTTATTCTAAATCTGCTTACCATAATAAAAACAGCCGCCAACTGTTCCTGCATGCAGGGAAGCAGTTAGATAATTAGTATTTTTGTCAAACTAATGTTTCCCCACCCATATTACACTATACTTACTTTGGAATAGATACATTGGTTCCTGGTCTAAAGTAGTGCACTAAATATGGTATTTGATTTGGGATATATTGCCTGCTTTTAACCTGCATGTATAAAATGCATTTGAATATGATTACATTCTCAGGTACATAGCACTTCTTTTAAAAAATGCCAACTTTGAATTTTATGCCAGCAACTAATTAAAAAAAAGCTTGGAGATGGGCAACAACAGACTGGAAATGTGGTGTAATGCAAAAACAAAAAACCTAGTGGAATATCTCACAACAAATTAAGTTAATTGGCAACAAGTCAGTAACATGATTGGGTATAAACACAAGTAAATTTGGGGCAGATTTCATCACTCCGAAAGAATGGGAATAAAGTTTCTCTGCGGAAAATTGCAACGACTACACATTCACAGCTCTTTTATGTGCAGTCAATGGAACAGGAAACACCTGATCAATTACAAACCCCTGTGAGACAAAAATGTATGCTCACATAAAAGAGGGGAAAGGAATTCTGAGTGCTGTTATTCTTAGTCGGTAAAACACATGAAACAGAGAGCAAAAAATTGTAAATTTTGTACTTTTGCCTCATATTCATTTATTTGTAATAAAAAGGTCACATGCTTTGAGTGTACAGCAAAAATACAAATTTTGAATTTACGGTCTGGAACCGTACAGCAGGGAACCGTATGTGTATTATTACACCGAAGTGTCAGTTGAGGTTAATTCAAGGGCTGTGACATGTCGACAAAAGTCGATGTTGGAATTGAAACCAGGCCAGATTCAGTGTCTGTGGTGTAGCTGACAGACACACGGGAGAGTGTAGAAGGGGATTGATGCAGTGGCGAGTGGGAGGTTAGAAAGAAATGCAGTGTATCACACACACACGATCATTAGTTATGCCTAGCATTACATAAGCGTTTGCGATCTGTTGTGTGCGTGAACAAGAGGGAAACACACTAAAAACCAACAGCAGACTGTGAAAAGCTCAACATTTCTTTCCATATTCAGAGTGTGGTGTACTGCAGTAACCACACATGAGGAGCGAACAGTGGACAGACAGTCCAGCTTTCCTGTCAGGGGATTCCATGTGAATGAATTAGGCCAAATATGGGCTCCCGCAAAGTGTGCCACTGTTACTAGCTGCTTCTGCCAGGTAGGGGGCGTAGTCCAACCGCCCACAAGCACACACCCCCACGGGGAACCAGCACATGGACACACCGAGGAGGCACACCGCGGACCAGGTTGGTGCTCGCCATGCTCAGGCTCCCAGCCGTGACCATTGTTGGCCTGCCAGGAAGGAGTGTATGTGAACTATGAAAACAGGGACAGAAATGTCCCAAAACTAAGTTGGAATCACAAAAAGATTCAGCTATTGGGACATTTGTTCGCATGCCGTTTGACGAATAAAATAGTCATACTTTGGCTTGGGTTTAAGGTTTCAGGCAAAAGTTCAGGGCAAAGGTTTAGGATGTTGCTGTCCTCATTTTATTAGTGTGTGGGTGTGTGCAAATGGCTAGCTCCGATTTGAGCAATTTATGCTGCAATGGTAGTATTGAGTTTGACGTTGCTAATGTTGAACTAATAATGGCAAACCGCAAAGTAGGAACATGGAGCGACAGGAATCTGATCCATGCAGTGGAGGAGCTTGTTAAAGCGGGATATTTGACTGTGATGCAAGAGCTATGTGTCAGGTAAAAATGTGTTCAGTGTATTTCAGTTTGTCAAAGTACTTGCCCCCACGATTCAACCCAGGAACACATTCAGTCAATCAATCAAATTTATTTATAAAGCCCTTTTTACAACAGCAGTTGTCAGAAAGTGCTTTTCCAAAAACACCCAGCCTAAAACCCCAGTGAGCACGCAACAACAGGATTAAAGCACGGTGGCTAGGAAAAACTCCCTATGGGGGCCGGATTGTAGGAAGAAACCTAGAGAGGAATCAGGCTCAAAGGGGTGGCCATACCTCTTGTGGCTGTGCAGGTTGATGTTTAAGAATACTGCTAATAATTAATAAATTCACATGAGCTGTATCCAGAGTCTAAAATGCCTGATCTAGGTGACAAGCATGATCAGATTGGCAGGACAGGAACAGTCCAGGGTGGGTTGATTAGGGGTTCAGCCTGGTGGCAGCCGGAATTCTCAGGATCGTCTACATACAAACAGCACCTCCACCCAGGGGTTAACTTGGCAGAGAGCCAGCAGGGGCTGAGATTCTGCACTTGCGGTCAAAATGAGACCTGGTGTGCTGAGCTCCCGTACTTCCACTGGCCAGGAGTTAAACATTTAGATACAACTGGAATGTATAAAGTAGGGCTCCCCCACTTCCAAAATCCCAATATTACATTAGCTATGTTTGATTCCGAAATGGTGTTCCCTCATTTTTTGCCCTCCAGCTAACAGAGCTGACAACTGATGAAATTATATGTTCACTGACTGCCTTTCAGTCATCTTTGGACATGTAGAGGATTAGGCTGACCTAACAAGACCTGCTAAGAGCCTTTCAATTATTTACTATCCTGATTCTAGATAAACTAAAAGCATGTTACACATTAAACCTGTTCATCCCAAATGGCACATCATTCCCTAGGGAGTGCCCTTGGTTTCACTAAAGCCAAACTTATAGTATTACACATTTTTAGGATTAAGATGCATTTGGAATAACCAGTCAGTAATTGATTAGTAATGATGACTCCAATCTATTCCTGTCAATGTAACGTAACTTTCAATACATTCATCTACATTTCGGGTTTTCCCCAAAGTCTTCGTTGGAAAATCCAAGAATATACAGCAAAGAAGCAGACCATTCAGAATCCTCAAACCAAAAGTTAATGAACAGTTCCTAAACTTTTGCCACAGACACAAACAAGCCTCAGAAACAAGTTAGACTATACACATTGCATATTTATTGCCAGTTGGAGTACAATACAAAAATATTGGTTAAATACAAGCTCTGGTGATAGTATTATAATAAAGCATCATATTTTACAAAAGCTTTAAGTCTTCATTCCAGTTTGCATCTGCACTTATGTCTTTTGTGTAACAGCAGATTTGCATAACATGCTTCCAATATACCCTCATGTCTATTGCAATTACATTAATGGACTAAGCAGAGCACTTGGTAAATTCCTTTGGATACGCTTTGGAAACAATTTGGTGTTGATGTAAAGGTTTCCCAAATATTCAGGGTTCCCAGCAGCAGTGATGGGAAATTATCCTGGAAACTAAATCAAGCTCAAAAACCAAAGGATTTTTTGCAGTCGTGTTTTTCCACCATTCTTCATACACACCTTTAGGGAATCCTACAATATTCTGTGATATTACCTTCTTCCTCCACCCCTTCCTCCTTACTATCATGGCTACATACACAAGGATTCTTGGCGATGCACTGAACTCACAATGATTAGATTAGGTTGCGCGCACATATAACTGATAAGCAGTACAAACAAGTGTCAGCAAGGCCAAATGAAACAATCGGTACTCAAAAGAATGCAGCATCGTATTCTACTGTAAACATGCATCGTGAGTTTTGGTGCTACGTATTGATGTTTTGCATTTATGTTGAACATCCTCCCATTTAAAGGCCTCTTAAGAGCTAGATATGTTGAATACATGTGTGAGGTTTGAAGAACGTTGCAAATCTTGGTTATAGTCCAAAATACACAGGTATACATTTTCAGGTAAATACCAGCCTACAGTGACAGTACGCAAGCCTTCAATACTGCATTGTGCTGGTAGGGTCAGCATGCACAGTCCTAAAGACTGACATTTTTCAGTCATGTGGCCTTCAATGACAAACAGACCAAGACAGCCAAATAAAATGTTCCCATGCAGGAAACAGATACACAGAAACACATTTCTAGCATAGGACAGAACTCAGTCCATCTAACACACACTCCCTCGTTCCCAACAAAACCTAGAATCTAATAAAAACATCAACAAAATGTGTGGGTATATAACCTTCCTTTTCAGGCATTACATGTGCTGAAAATGTACATTACAAGTGCAGTGCGAAAGGACACTAATAGATTGAATGATTTGTCCTCGTTCCCTAGCAACTCTTCGGTAAAGAGAGGGAGGAGTCAAAAAGTGAATGAGAGAAGAAAAGGGGAAGCCAGAGAGGGAGAGAAAAGAGAGAGAAAAAAGAAAGAGAGAAAGTTGAGTGGGACATTGTCCTTTTTTGAGCAGACTCTTAAAATGACTCATTCTCCCATAACAGGAGCTATTTCCAAGTCGTATTCTGGACCCTGCAAAACATCCAATATAAAAATAATGTTAGCATCTACAGCTCAAATGAAACATGTGCCACTCATAAGCAAAAATAGAACAGATAAATTGTGCCAAGGAGCTATTACGTCAGTTTTCCAAAATAGCATAGCATCTTGAGATAAGCAAGGCGTATTGTTTAACGGTACACACTTACAGTACAAACATAATAACAGGTACAGTATGAGAAATGTTATGTATGATTGTTATCAAAGACAAATAACCAGGTAGAACTGTGCGGTTCAGATTCAGAATACTGAATGTTTGAAAACTGTGGTATTTCTAAGCAATAAAGCACGGAGGGGGTGTGTTATATGGCCAATATACCACAGCTATATAACCAGAGTTGTGTCTTAACAACAACACACAGTGCTTCTGCTTGGTATATTGGGAATATATCCTTCATCCCAGAACTGCCTTATTGGTAAACTGTTTACCAATACAATCACAGCAGGAAAAAGTGATTTGAATTCCAACAGTCCCATATACTACAGTTATCACCCAATCGTCATTCGGCTTCTAAGCAACAAGGCACACTGGGTTGTGGTGTATCGCCGATATATTACAAACACCCTAGATGCCTTATTGCCCTTATTACATCGATGTGAGGTCATACCTCTGGTATAAAAACTCATATACCACAACTATCCCCCAATCAGCATTCAGGATTCAAACCTCCTAGTCAATTAGTCACTATATACCTCATGTATGAAATCTTATACCAATGATATAACAATAAAAGCGACTGGGCATCATGTTGGGGTTTTGCTATATTGCCAATAGACTGCACAATAAGGACAGCGTGTAGCTGTGCTATAGTGGCCATATACCACAACCTCAGCCAGATCTGCCTTATTTCTTAACAACAAAAGTATTCACTTAAACATGTTGATCAAATCCTTCAAAGAAAACCAATTTGAGTTGCCACAAGACAGAACAAACCCTTTGTCTTTGTGGCGCGTAAGGAGATCTAGAGGTCAGTGCCAGGCTGTCTTGAACCACAGTACTTACAAAAATCCATCCCTAAACCAATATGTACAGGTAAAAAAGAAAGCCTTAAAACACAATCTCGCAATGTTTACTTGGATTGCTTCAAAGCATCCGGATCTTTGTCCAAAACCCGGTTCTCATGTTGCCAAGATGTTGAAATTAGTAAACCATGAAAGGTTGTCTTGGTGCGTTTTGAAACATTAAAAAGCAATATCCAAATTTGGACCCTCTCCACTGAATACCCCATCAGTAATCAGTGTTTGGTAGCCAGTGCTATGTTACAGTGACTACATAAGAGAGTGGAGCACTGTGCTCTGCAGATTGATGGAATGATGTGCTGTCTCTGTGTGTGTGTGTGTGTGCGCGGCTGTGTGTGAAATAGAAGCGCCGAAATGGCCTGACTGTGTAGGGTGCCGAACAGCTTGAGTCAAGAGGAACAGGTGGAAAGAGCCAAGGCATCACGCCCACATACTGAAAAAACAGCACAGAAACACACACACACACACGCAATGGATAAAGGCTGAAGAAATATGAAACATCTATTCCCGAATCTCCTTGCAGTCTCTGGGTAAAAGGCCGGTGCTGCGCCCGAGGGGGGACACACATCCTAGGTGGGCGGAGGACCGTCGTAGCGTAGCATGATGTTAAAGGAGCGGGCAAAGTTGTTGGACAAAGAGCAGCTGTAGCTTTCGTCCATCCAGGGCAGGAGGTAGGCGAAGAGGAGCAGGGCTAGCAGCAGGAGCCAGAGGGGAAGGGCCACTCGACACACACGATACAGGAGGCCTGGAGTCTTCTGCTGTCATGGATACCACAGAAACATGTTAACACGCACACATAAAACACCCACTACCAAACCTAATTTCCCCATCCCTGTAATTGAGTACAGGAAATGCAGCCAATTCCGTTCCGTCGTTATCTGACAAACTTTAACGGGGGTATAATAGAATGCTCTGTTATGGAAGCCGGGATATCCTGCTCTCCTCCTTCATGACTGAAATACGCCCGGTTTGAATTCATCCTCACCAAGAAGAACAGGAGACGATTCCCAAAGACAGGATGAACAATGAGCCTTGCAGAGAGGCCATACTACTACTGCTTACTAGTACTCATCTGGGAACAGGGACCGCATCATAAACAAGCCCCACTGATGGTGACATCAATAAACAAGGCAGCGCGTGTGTTATACTCTCTCCCTCCCCTCAGCTTTGTGTGACATAAGACGTCAGAAAGTTAATCCAATGTACCAGACTACCATCCATCTGCCCCCAAACAGGAAGGAACATTCTGGGATGCGGTAATGTAAGAGCTGCTTATACTGGATGGATAATAAAGGCACACTTTGCTGGTTCATAGTTAAGGCAGAGAGGCAGATTAAATGGATCTGTATCTGAAGACGTCCCGAAAACAAACAAGACCACTCATTAACTTTGTGTGTGTGTGTGTGTGTGTGTACCACTGGGAGGATGGTAATCACCTAGACTGGAGAAATGGAACCACACTATCAAATGAATAAACTGGGAATAAAACTCAACAACTTATATTCTGTGACGTCTGTACTGTTACTTTAAAAGGGAGTGTTAGACGGAATCAATTCAACAGGAGCTATACAGTAAGAGTCAGGATAAACAGCACAACAAACACCCAGAAAAGGTCAACAGTCCTCTCTCACACACAAACACACACACGCACTTACATTTCCATACACGCACACACAGAGTGTGTGTTTCAGTAAATCCTTGCCCACTCTGTGCCGCCTCTGACACCCTCATGCTCAATCAACCTCCACCTCCATCTTAGGAGAGCGAGAGAGAGCCTCTGAACGGTCCTGTAACTGTCCTCATCTTACCCTGTATCAAAACGAGACATCACCCCCGTATCCAAACGAGACATCACCCCCCGTATCCCAACGAGACATCACCCCCCGTATCCAAACGAGATATCACCCCCCATATCCCAACGAGATATCACCCCCCGTATCCCAACGAGATATCACCCCCTTATCCAAACAAAAAGCCTAGCCCAGCCTGACAGGGTGATAGGCAGGCCTGTGGTCAAAGTCTAAAAGACTGTTAATGGGAAAGGGGAGATGAATGTTAGACTGCTGTTGGCCACAGTGTGTTAGTTGTGTGTAACAGAACACTGTGTATGAAGACATCGGTCTTCACATCGGAGAATTCCACTAACAAGGGCTTCCGCACATTAACAACATCATTATAACAGTGTGACGTCGCGTGAACTATGTCATTAGGGCACTTGGACTTGGCTTTTGGCTTTAGCTGTTTTTTTATTTTATTTATTTCATCCATGTCTGTTGTAGTTTGTTTCAAATCCCCAACCTCCGGGGAAAACTCAGCGAGAGACACATATTTTTAGACAGCCAAGCACCTGCTGTGTTCACGGCTCCCTGGTAATGGCAGAAAGAGGAGCACGAGTCACAGACGAAGACCAGGAGAGAGAACATGGATTTGTCATTGATCCAAAAGCAGCCCTACAATTCCTCCGCACAAGGCTGAGGTGAGAACTGTCGATGTAGAGAAGCTGAGTGTGGGAGCGGTTCACTTAATTAGCCATAAACAGAGGATGACTGGGACAAGGTGTAAGACCTAAAGAGCTCCTGGCTAGTTGACCTTTAACTCTGGATCTCAGGACAGCAGAGGGCAATATCCATCTACACCAAAAAACAATTCATGGGCGCCTCTTCAATTTATGGGCCCCTCACACAGCAGTGACCCAGAGGCCCGGGGCCAAAGAAGGGAACACTCTGGACCCCACAGAGAGAAAGAGAAAGCAGAAGAGTTTGGATATAGATCTAAGGTGACGAGGGCAGGATTGAGGGAGCGTGGAATTTTATAATCAGCTCTCCACCTCACTAGGCCTCCAAATGAACTTCGGCTTGTTGAAGATGACATGCTTGGCCTGCTCCCAGTCCTCAGTGGTCAGACGAGGGGACTTAGAACGGTGTGTACTGAAGCCTGGCGTAGGATACCTGGCAAAGACTCCACTGAATGGGAACTTCTGTTGCTTCTAAACTTTCTGTTATTAGTCAGACAAAAAAGAAACGACCCAACCAGTTTGAACTACACAGAATATCAAAGGAAAGGTTCATCTTGAAAAGTAAACCGTACCTTGGTGCTCTCAATGTGTTCCTCTTGTACAGCAGCACCAGCAACCTGCTAAATGAAAAAGAGAAAAAACACCTAAAATAATAATACACTGCCCTCTTGTGGTAGACCAATGAATCACTACTTAAACATGATGCTCCTTGCTGACCTCTGCTGGTCATACATTTTAAAGAAAAAACATTCAGTATAGTCCATTTTTTGGCCATACATTTTTATATCCTCTATACTTTAGCAGATGTCCACCCAAATATAATATAACATTATCAAGAAAATTGGGGACACACAGGTCATGCTACCTCACCTTAACATCCAACAGGGCCTTGAGTTCTCCCACATCCTTCAGCTTGGACTTGTAGAGCATCCAGCGATAACGGATCTCCTCCATGCCCGCGTCCTCAGACCCAGGCCCGGCTGCAGCCCCAGACAACAGTAGCATCTGGAAGTGCTCCTGACCCCAGCTTAAATCGGACCTCAAAGTCTACAGGGGTGACGGGGGGAGGGGGATGACAACAAAAATAAAAAAACAGAAAGAAGTAAGAGACGGCAAGGAGGAGGGGTTAGTGACGAGTAAGAGAGGAGGGGGACAAAGAAACAGCAGAAAAAGGAAAGATGACAAAAGGAAGGAGGACATGGAGACTCTTGGAAGTGGCTGGAAGATAAGCATCCTGCAAGAACAACACTGTCAGTTTGGATCTCCTCTCAGAAGAACGCAGGCGGCAGAAAACCCCCGAAGACCAAACCCGCTCTCCGTTATCCCAGCAGTGCACCCACACTCCACATCCCCGAAACAAAGAAACATCGGCACACAGTACATCTAAAAGCGATTGAAGTGTCAGGATGTGTGGTTGTCAGGGAGCTTGTGGATGAGATGAGACCGTACGGTTGTTCAGTAGTGACCATGTGGAACGTATTATGACAAGCCTTTGCCATCAGCCACCCAAGGGCTTTGACCCCCCCCCGCCCAATGAACTCAGATCAGCGTGATACGCTCAGAATAGACTGCCTGTATTTCTCATGTGAACATGAAAAGAAATGGAGAAATGGAAAAAGACTTTCTACCTTGAGGGAGCTCTGCCTGATCTTGAGGTTTTTGGGGCTCAGGGGCCCGGTGGGGTTAAGAATCCACGAGAGGGTATCGTTCTCCTTCTGCAGCCAGGCCTCAAACTTCCTCCTCTGGTCCATGTGGTCGGCGGAGCTCGGGGCTCCTCCTGACCCGGCCTGAAGGAGCGGACAACAGCGCCGTCAGAGGAAAGTCACGGGTTACTCTTTAGCACATTTACTCAATATTTCGGTGCGTAGTCACAGTCAGAGGGGCTGTTGGGAGTTCAGGTTAATGACAGTGTGCTTCCTCCGTTACTAACCGGAGCTGACTGGTACACTTGTTGTGAACACTCAGTGGAGACCAACTGTACCGTGGCGTGTGGATTCCACCCCTGTAGGCCCCCAGAGGTTTGTCTAGCGGCGTCTTGCTGGGCTGCCAGCGCGTGTCCGGCCGTGACCGACTCCTTCAGGCTTATCTGGATCGGCGTGAAGGAGCCCCGGTGTCGCAGCGATCCTCCTCCTCCACCACGCTCACCCACACCACCCGATCCTTCCCCTCCACCACGCTCGCCCACACCACCCGATCCGTAGCGGCCTCTGCTACCCGTCCCGGGCCCCGCCCCCTGCCCCTCCCCCACGCTGACAGCCGCCTCTCTGGGCCGCTCCTCCGTCCGGCCGCTGCCTCCGAAACCAGGCTCCCCCAGCCCAACCCTTCCGCCCGGAGGGCTTCTGCCTGCCGAAAGGACTGAATTCCCCCCGGCAGCTCCCTGGCCGCCCCCTCCTCTCCAAGCGACAGAGGAGTCCACGTCATCGTTACTGAGGCAGTGCTCACTGCCCATCTCCTCCTCTTCTTCTTCCTCCTCCTCCACCTTGCCTGTGCTTTCACCCCCAACCTCAACTCCATACCCCTGACCGCCTCCATGGCTTAAAGTCACCGGACCCAGCTGTCGACTCAGACGGCAACCAGTGCCCGGTCCTTCGTGTTCAGACAGATCCATATCCTGCACCCTCACCCTTCCCACACCAAAATCATCCCCATAGCTCTGCTCCATTTTTGACCCTGCCCCTCGCCCTTTCTCAGAGCCCCATAAGGCCCGGTCACCATGGCCCCCGGCTGGGGATCCTTCCAGAGAACCCTGCCTCCTGCTGCTGGAGCCCATTCCCCTGATTACGTCTTCCCCAGGAAAGGGCTCCCAGGCTGGGTCTGGCCGCACCGCAGCGAGGCCACTCCCCTGCTGGATGTCCAAGACAGGGGCTTCAGAGGAGGTGTGGGTGTTCAGCTGCCTGGGAATGGAACAACAGATGGTCAGTACCTAAATACACCTCTTCCAGATTGGTGTGAAGAACTGGACGCTTCCACATGCATGGAACAGCATGTGTAATATTTTCGATACTTATGTTGATTTCGGAGACAAATAAACAAACCATAAAAGGAGAACCTCAACTAAACCCACCACAGTATAAAGCAGACTGCGATCCGTATTGTCCACTAGTGGCAGATTCCATAGGCTTTAGAATGTAAGGGATGTGTTTGGGACACTTCAGTAGCCTACTGCCACTCCGAATTAATACAAATAACAAATCATACATAACAGATGGAGTTTCTTGTGATATCCTTCAGCAAGGTATGTCTTTTTAGCAGTTTAAAAGTTTTGTGGAAGATTTTTGTCAACACACAAGACGCATCATTATCAGCAATCAAACACTCAAACACAGGGAAAATAATGTGGTATCTTTAAGCCAAAGCCTTAAACCTGGGTGTGTTTGATTAAAAAAGTTGTTCTTAATTTAGATCAGGTTCTTGACCTCTTGATCTGGACCTCAAAGCCAGTTTAATTTTGTTCATTGCAACCCCCTATTTAGAGACTTAATTATACCTGAGATACCAGGTGGGTACAATTAATTATGAGGTAGAACAAAAAACCAGCAGGCTCCCGACCTCATAGGGTAAGATGTGAAGACACCGGATTTAGATTCTTCCCTCATGAAGAGTTAGGACAAACATCTCAATGTATTTTATAGGCCCAAACCCTTTTCTTCACTGTTTAGCATTTAAATGAATATACAGATTTCACCAAGATGTCATTACACCACATCAGTAGCACAAGACCATTTGTTACAGCTGGGTCGTTTTTGAAAATGCATGTAATGCAATATGACATGCATATGTACGTTGTCCTATTATATAACAGTAAAATAAAAGGATGAAAGTAATTGATTGTTCTCAGTAAGGCAGCCTCAGTGCAGCTGACTATGCTTATTATTTACTGGTATGTTTCTTATATTTTGGAACTGGATGAAAGTATGTTGTTCACCTCAGAATATTATATTCACATCCCCACCTCAGACAATTTAAGCACAACCAATATTACATTATCTCATATGCTCACCCATGTTACAATTTTGGGTGGTGTGTAAACATACCAAGGAAATCAAGGCGATTCTGATTGTGAATTGAGTTCTCCATTCAGCCCTCTGTATTGTGTACCTGAAGAGGTTGAGACTGAGGTCATGCAGGGCCATCCAGGACTCTCTCAGGTGCTTCATGTCTCTCAGAATGTGTACACGTCCCTCCTCAGAGGTCCTCTCCAGCACCCCCTGGCCCTGCATTTCTGTCTGGAGCAGCTGAAGTTCCTTCTCTGGGAACTCACCTAGTGCCCTCTACTGGGCCAGAGGTGGAAGAAAACAGAACTGGACCTGGTTATACAAGCAAGTTGATTTATTTCCCTTATCATATATATGTTTTGCATTACCTAGAAGATTTAACCTGAAGAACAACTATAGTATGTTATGAAAGGTTCCTCTTCCTTTTGATAGCCCAGTGACCCACTCTCCTCTTTTGATAGCCCAGTGACCCACTCCCCTCTTTTGATAGCCCAGTGACCCACTCCCCTCTTTTGATAGCCCAGTGCCCACTCCCCTCTTTTGATAGCCCAGTGACCTCCCCTCTTTTGATAGCCCAGTGACCCACTCCCCTCTTTTGATAGCCCAGTGACCCACTCCCCTCTTTTGATAGCCCAGTGACCCACTCCCCTCTTTTGATAGCCCAGTGACCCACTCCACTCTTTTTCTTGGTCCCCAATTTTGCTCAACTGTTTTCTAAATAGAAAATGTATTTACAGCAATTAGATCTACTGCAGCTAAATTAAGTGCAACGGGAACCTCATTTATAAATATTTTAGTAGAAAATTCCCAAAATGTGTACTTAAACAGAATTTTTAATGCATAGTAATGGGAAAAAACTGTCTATTTGCATTTCAAAACACCCCAAATAAACCTGGTATACTCAAAATCATAATTTTATGCCTGAGGAAAATACAATTCCGAAGCAAAAAACACCACAACCCGACCCAAAAATGTACCCAAACATTTTTCTTCTGAGATATATAAAGGTTATCTAGTGTGATAGGTTGAATACAGGCCATTGATTTTTATTTAATTCGCACTGTTGTTGAACAAATCCCACTCTGTGTAGAAATGTACGTGCACAGATTTAAACATGGTAGGCTTGATTAACGAGCCCTGAGGCCTATTGTATAACCATGTTGTAAAGCCTCCGTTCTAACACTAGGTGGAGACAGTGAGCATAATCCCACTTATCTTGAGGATCCACCTTCATTAACTATACCAGCTGAACAGAGTTCCTCCTCAACATCTCCCTACAAACTATAAGGGCTAATTCATTTCCTGTGTGTGGTTTTTCTGAAAGGAAGCATAGGCTGACACGGTTGGTTTGAGCTTTGCTAAAACAAAATTTTGACTGGAGAATTATGAGCGAGCACTTATTCTTTCTTTGCTTTGACTCTTGTTGTTTGAGTGCTCTCTCCACCCCTCTCAGTACAACAGTCAGTAAAGGAGAGCGGTTTGCTTCCAGGAGTGGTGTTAGATCCTGGTCCAGTCCCTGGTCAAGTTGGTCTGTATTCACCGTTCAAGTTCAAATGTGTGTGTGTGTGTGTGTATGGTCAGTAAGTACCTCTGCCTCATGCCGTCTGTTGCCTACGCTCCACACTCCAGCCAGGCTGCAGTAGGACTCCAACTTCTGCCTCATGACCATCAGCCACTTCTGCACATTCAGCAGGCTGTCGTGAAAACTCTCGTGCTCTGCAATGCTCTGCTCACTCTCACTGACCTTCACCTGAGTCACGCGGGCACACGCGATCGTACGAGAGACGTATGAAAGACGTAGGACAGACGCAGGAAAGACGTAGGACAGACGCAGGAAAGACGACACTGACGAGTGCCCGTGCAGATATGGCGCGCAAAGCTCAAATATCAACAGCCCATTACAGCGACACTTAGAAACGCATTGATCATTAGAAAGGTTTTTCTGCCATACGGTCAAACCCTTCCAACGCCTTACCCCGGCCGCCTTGTAAAGAACTCTCCAGTCCCCGTCAAGCATTTGCCACTGGGTCTTGTTTGCGGGACTGGCTGCGACCAGAGTCTCCAGAGCAGTAATCTGGGTCTCGCAGTCCTCCAGATCCTTCTTGATCACCTGGAAGAGGACCCAAGAAGAAGCTTACGACTGGTGAACCCTTTAAGAACGCTTTTCGAATCCCATGGGGCAAGCGGAAGAAAACCAGGGTCAGCGGTTGAGACGTCCGGGGCACTTTCTCGGTATCCATCTCCCGGTGTCTTAACCATTGGGAGTTCCCAGGGACCCTCCCTTAGGATATTCATCCAGTTCTTTGAAAGGAGGAAGGCAAGGAGATAGGAACGGAGGAGAGGAGCATTCAGGTAGTGGCTCACCAGCAGTTGGTCTGACTGGCTCTTCTTGGCCAGGATGTCTGGCTGGAGGCTCTCTGCTGACATCAGTCTCTCCCTCAGGAGGCTCAGCTTGTTCCTGATGGAGTCGTAGGCATCGTCAAAGAGCTTTGTCTGAGAAATCAAACCCTAAGGACAGGATGAAGCAGAAATGTTGGAGTGTAACGAACGGCACCCCTAATAAAAGTCCTACAAGAATCCTATGGCTGGCACACACACACACACCTCCAGTCTTCCCTTCCTCAGCAACAGCTGGTTGTGCAGTAACTCCCTGTTCCTCACGGCGGTGCTGAGGTCCATCAACAGACCCTCCGCTCCGTCTTGGCCGAACAAGGGGCCCAGCAGACACGTCTGGACCTGCAGCGGAGCCAACCTCTCCTGCAGCTGAGCCAACCTCTCTTGCAGCTGTTGACTGTGCTCCAGCAACCTCTGTGAACGCGGGTTGGGCAGAACCCCGCAGGCAGATGGAGGGCATTATGTAAGAAAGGCATCGAGGGGAAAGAACTCCAAAAAAATATACGGGTAAGGTATGAGGTCAGAAAGAGGAGAAGGAAAGGTCAGTAGGAGGAGGTCAGTGGAGAGTGAAAGAGGAGTGAGAAATAAGGAGGAGAACATATAGGAATTATAGGAGTCCCACGACCAGTTGAAAGGTATGTGCAGTAGTAGATATTTTCGCCTCAGGGGATCTAACCGGTAGAGTACACATTCCTCTTTGTCAACGTAAAGCTAGCACGAGCCTCTGATCTCTTTCTCCTAGTGTTGAGATTGATTTAACTCCCTGGGCCTGAGCTTCTATTACTCCCATGTCTGGAGGGGAGTTTATATAGGAGAAAGTCATCTTCTACTGTCCACAGTGACAAAGAGATTCCATTTTCTGATTGTGTGGGCTAATGTGTCCAAAACTGACACACAATTCCATACTGTGCACTACTGTTAACCTGAGCTTTATGGGCCCTGCTCAAAAATAGTGGAACTCAAAAAGGAATATTGGTACACGGCCTAAGCTAATCCAGTTCCAGTTCTGTATGAAAGGCTGATTAGATTTCAATGGCTGACCTAATTAAGGTAGCACGAACACTGTAGATGATCAGGTCTTCTCTCATCTGTTATTACAGCAAAGGTCTCCAGTCAGACCCTGTTCCACAACCCTGGGTAAGCAGCTGCCTAGCGACAGTCTGTACATTGACAAATGCTACAAGCGCCTGTAAAAGCACGGTGACATTTCTAATGATTATGACCAGCTGCGGTGCGTCTACCTCGATGTTCTGCACCAGCATGGCGATTTGCGAGAACTCTGAGACGTCTGCCGAGGCCTCCAGGACCTGCGAGACCTTCTGGCTCCACCGGGAGAAGCGATGCAGAGGGTCCCGGAGCACCTGTCTCAGCCTGATCTCAGACTCGCCACACAGCTTCGTAGCACGACACTTCACGCTGCGGACAGACATGGGAGGAGATATGGCAGAAAATATTATGACGCGGTCTCACAACAGCAAACCATAGAGCTGTTTAAAATGGTGGAAAGGCTCTTTGTCACAATGTCAGATGAAAACAGAAAAAGTGACCGCATGTTTAAAGGGATGGTCAGTTTAGATATCCTGTCACTACAAAGAGACCCAAGTGGCATGCTCTGTTCTTCAGCTGACTGGCTCATGTCTGGTATTTACAGAGGTCTTACAGCTGTAACAGTTACATGAGTTACAACAAGTTACAGCATGAAGTTACTACCTACCCTACAGGAGAAAAAATGCAGCCGTTGGTTTTTGCAAATTCCAATAAACCATCTCTCTGAAGTCCAATCCAATAGTCTGAACAAGAATTGTATCCTTCCTCATCCATTCTACCGCATTTACACTTAATTGTCACAGTTCAACCAGACAGCAACAAGGCAGATGTCTTTGTAGAAGTCCTAGGCAATTTCTTTTAGATGTTTTTTCATGTCTGACCTTCGCCGCAAATCAATTTTCCACATTTTTCACACGACTTCATTTGAATTGCAAACGGCGTCTTTGTGGCGCCGGGAACGATGACACCTTAAATGGCCCTCCTTTATCCCCTTCTAGCGCTGTTCACCTCTGGTGCTCCTTCACAACAGCCAGGACGTCGTCAGACAGATGCCGAGAATCTTGGGAAAAGCGGAAGAGTTCTTTAAGCTGGGACTTCAGGTTCTCCACACAGGGTTCCTTGGCCGAGAGAGTGTCCCGGACGTTCTGTGAGTGGGAACAACAACAACAACAACGAATCAGAGGCCACCCGAGGAACCGCACACCATTTCCACTCTACACACCAACTGTCAACAGCAACGACGGAGTTGGCGTACTAACTTGACACTCTTTTTAGTGGCAGAATTAAACTGTTAAACTAGATCCTCTCTCTGCCTTCAAAATAAATGAGGTTTTCATCTTGACACAATTCATATTAAGTCAAGTGGTTAGCAACCGCTATAAATATCGTCAAGGACAAAACCATCCTTGACAGGGGTGAAATTCACCTCAGCGGCATGAAAGCGCCAGGCAACAGGCCTCAGATGCAGTAATTGGTTAAGTGCATTTGGCTAAAAAAGATTCAGTCATACTCGATTACTAATCATCCGACTCGTCTGACAGCCTTTCCTCCTCGGACTGAGCACCGTAATCGTCTGCACTGTCGGAGGCCCAAATCAAGTCAAATCGTCCGCATTTCACGCCACAAACACGGTGTGTGTAGGCAAGCCAGGCCGTCAGTCTAATCGATGGGAACACCACACCTGCGGACAGCAGTTTGACTGGAAGGTAACCCGCCCACAGCTATTATCTAATCATCTCCAGTCCACCACACCTCTCCCAGGCATCCAGCCAGAGGGCATTGTTGAAAGGCGATAGTTAGCGGAACCTCCCAGGCGGTATCAGGACACCTGTAGTAGATACCACCAAACCCAGTCAGCCGCGGGGCGGAGGGAAGACAGGGAGGGAGCTGCCAGGGAGTGAATGTGGGAGGGAGGTGAGGATTAGAAGATCGGAAAGGGTCAAAGGTCATAGGGGAGATGGTGAAAGATCGAAAAAGCACGGCGGAGGACGGCAGAGAGGGTGAGATAGGGGGAGAGAAAGCGACTGAAGACGAGAACAAAAAGGGGTGTCCTACCGTGCACTTCCTCCACCGTTCTACTTCGTGCTCCTCAGGCCGCTCCTCCTCGCTTGCTTTCTCCAGGTCTCCGCTCAGGTCACGCAGCAGGGCCCGAAGCCGCCTGATGTCTTCCCCAAGGCCAATACAGTGGCTCTGGTACTGGTTCTGGGAGTCCAGGCTGCTCCTCAGCCCCTCCCCAGCGTCAGACATGCCCCGACGTAGCCTCTGCCAGGACACGCGCAGCTCCTCCACCTCCTCCACAACCACCTCTGCTCCCCCGGGGGACGTGTTGCCCCTCACCCTAGCGGCCATGGTCTCGAGGTGCAGCAGAGTGTGCTCCTCATTGGCCACGCTGTCGTCCAGCGCCTGGTGGGGGGGGGGGGGTCCATGACAAGGAAAAGACCAGGTGTAGACAGCATTGTATGTACCCCTCATAGATGGTCAGTAACAGTCATGACTAGGGTGTACTCTCACCTGTCCCTTGAAACAGTCATGACTAGGTTGTACTCTCACCCGTCCCTTGAAACAGTCATGACTAGGGTGTACTCTCACCCATCCCTTGAAACAGTCATGTGACCAGGGTGTACCCTCACGTCCCTTGAAACAGTCATGTGACCAGGGTGTACCCTCACGTCCCTTGAAACAGTCATGTGACCAGGGTGTACCCTCACGTCCCTTTAAACAGTCATGTGACCAGGGTGTTACTTCTCTTACCTGCAGGGCTTGGAGCTGGTTCTCAGCAGTATCCTCAGTGATGGTGTTGAGCTCCTGAGTCTTGGACGACAGCCACGACTTGAACTTTAGGACGTTTGTCTGGTACAGCTGGTGTTCCTCTGCTATCTTCCGCAGCACCGACAGCCTTTCCTGGTTATCATGTCAAGCAAGGGGATTTTAGAGCTCTTTTCAGAAACATAGAGACACAGTTTATAACAGTTTACAAAGTTAACTCAAAGGGAATTTCACTACAGAGGGTAAACAAAATGAAAGATGGTGTGCATATTAGCTTACTACTTCTAACAGTAGAATACAGAGGGCCTATTAGCTTTGAACAATCCAATGGTAATATAGCTTCTTTGAAAGTGTTCAAAGGAACACATGTGCCTGTCTAACATAAGAACATAAATCCTTATGATATTCCCCAATTGGACCCAAGGCATTGCCCCGCCTCAACGCAAAACATGTCAAACGAGCAAGGAGTCCTGAAAGACTGTTCACTTTAAGGCAGCGAGAGAGAAAGAGACAACTGTTGGTCTCCTCACTGTCAGACGTGAAACGCAGAAGTAAAGGGGAGCTCAGTCTTGACTATGTGACTGCCGAAAAAAGGAAAACAACAGGAAAACTGAAGCGTGTTCATCAACAACATCGCCTGACATTAAAGTAACTAGGACTTAGTTAAATGTACCCTGCAGCAGCCTGTCTGGAAGTGATTAGATCCCTCTGAACAAGCAGCGTGGTTTCAATCTACTAAGCCTTCTATGTAGCCTACCGCACAGTAAGCACGGTTTCCACATACATCACTGACACCAGTCAGAGTTTCATGCAGAGTATTTGAAAAGATTGAGTCTGTGTATTCTGACAGTGCACACAGACACACACACACACACACACACTCACCACAGCCCTGTCCTTTATGTTGTTATAGTCCTCCTGCATTCTCCCCTGTGCATCCTGGTCCACACTGGGGTCCTGGATGCGGTTGTGCAATGTGGCAGCCTCTTCCAGCAGCCTCTCCAGAAGCTGGGCCTTGCTCTGCACATCGCTCACCATGACGGACTGGTGGTCCACCTGAGAAAACACACACACACACTATTTATTTTCCACCAACACACACCTTACAGTCATTCACGTTATCATTTCAGCCTGGAATACACGTTACAGTCATCCACGTTATCATTTCAGCCTGGAAGACACGTTACAGTCATTCACGTTATCATTTCAGCCTGGAAGACACGTTACAGTCATCCACGTTATCATTTCAGCCTGGAAGACACGTTACAGTCATTCACATTATCATTTCAGCCTGGAATACACGTTACAGTCATCCACGTTATCATTTCAGCCTGGAAGACACGTTACAGTCATTCACGTTATCATTTCAGCCTGGAAGACACGTTACAGTCATCCACGTTATCATTTCAGCCTGGAAGACACGTTACAGTCATCCATGTTATCATTTCAACCTGGATGACACGCAATACAGCCATTAACTTATTTTCCACATTAACTTTCAGCGTTTGAATACTAGCCATCTTAAAACCTGGCTAAAAACCGGAAGTACAGTAGTTCCTGTCCATGGACGCGTGACAGGCAAATTAAATTGGATTGAGAAAGACTTAATATTACAGTTTGAGCAACCAACTGAAAAGTAATGTGCACAATTGAAATGCGGCACCTGTTTTGTTTATTTTTTTCACCTGCCACCAGAATGGAATGTACACGGTTTCATTTCAACCACGCCTTATCCTCTTTACTCACCCTGTTACTCCAGACAGTTGGCAGACCTCACTTCCTCCATGCTAAACCACTAATAGCACACAGTGCCAGGGGTGTGTTGGTTACGCCAAAAACAATACCACTTGTTGCACTCATTTTGCCAATCGGAAACAGAGCCATGCAAACAGTTTCTATGCGCTATTATGTGACAACAACATGGTTCCACTGAATGTTTCGTTTGTCAGAATCAATGCACCCCAAATGTGTCCTCTCACCTGCCAGAGTTTCTCCTTCACCCCCAGCTGTAGCTCCACCTCCAGCTCCAGAGTGCGCCGTGTGCAGACCAACCACACCAGAAACTCCTCAGAGGCCTTCAGGTACTCATTCCAATGCAACCACACCCACTCCACACGGCTGGGAAGAAACATGCATGGGAGCCAGCACTTTACAATAACTATTGTAGCCTATAATACATGAAGAAACTATTTAGAAACTATTCTTGAAACAATATTTCACTATAAAAAATGTATATATGGTTAAAAGTACTGGACTAAAATATGTCTTAGAGATTAGCCAAAATTCTTAATATAAGACTATAAATCTGAAAGACTTATGGAATGCCAACATTATGTTGCTTGAGCACCAATCAAACGGAGGACACGGAGGGTTTATGTTTCGTATCAGTGCCGTCCTTTGCTATTTTCACGAGATCATAGGTCATGGAAGGTCACGGAGGAGTGAGAGGTTACATGCCTGTGGCAGTGGATGATGTAGGTGCATGTCTCCTCCCATAATGTTTTGAGGTCTTTCACTTTGACGTGGGTGTTGTTTCTAGTTTCTTCATCTCCGTTCTGCAGTAGAACATCTGCAGCCACCAACACCATGTCCATCTTCACATGGCCCTCGTGCTCCGACTCCAGGATTCTCTGTCCAGCAAAACCACACAAGCAATGGAGACATCAAGAATCCCTGAATGCACAAGACCCAAACGGCAGCCTTGTCCCTATATAGTGCACTCACTGTCAGTAGTAGCACGCCACAAACATTGTCTGATTTGTGGAACACGATGGACTGGTTCCCTACTTATACGGCCCATCCATTAATTTCCAATTGACAACTAAAATAACCAATTAACCATTCTTACCCACAGACATCCACGTTTGCTACTGTGAACATTTACAATGAACTCTGGGCCGGCTACAGCACCTTGACTAAATGTTCTTAAAGACAAGGGCTCAACTGACGTCCTGCCACATCAGAGGTTCTGTACACATGTTTGGTTTCCTTTTATCTAAATAAAGAAAATACACAATGACAATGGATTGGCCACTCTTCAATAAAAGAGAAGAGTATATCATGACAGCCATGTAAACACTTACAGATGGTTTGATAATGACTTCCAGCATGAAATGGATCTGCGAGTTAATACTAGGGCTTAGACTTCTTACATTTCCTTTCAGTTGAAATGTCCCTATACTTATGCTCGCATGAAAGCAAGAATGGAACTCTTAAGTGCTGTTATTCTTATTTTGTAAAACATGTCCGTGTTGAAAAAGTTAGAAACAAAAGCTTGGTACTTTCGCCTCATATTAATCTGTAAAGCATGTTTTTGTATATGTCCTCAATCTACAGCAGAAATAGCAATTTTGATGCACATGGACGAAGCAGTATTAGGGCATTCAAGAAAACAAAACTACCATGTAAAACCACAGATACATTGCATCAAATCTCAATGAATAGGAGTCAAACTAAAGCACAGACTGGTTAAATAGGCAAGCCTGTTTGGGTTCTGTCTCACCTCTGTCTCTCTCAGCCTGGCCTCAAGCTCAGCCCGGGGGCCTTGGGTGTTGTCATTGACCCGGAGCTTCTCCTGGACGGCCTGCATCCAGGACAGAGCTGCCTCCAGGACCTCCTCGAACTCCTGCTGCTCCTGCTGAGTCATCTGAACACGCCGGACTAGGAAGGCGGGAGGGAGAGAAACATGGAGGAATCGATCACCCTGTTTTTAGTAGAAAGCATGGTAACGTGCGCATGCGTGCAGAGTGCACTGGTGAATAGAAACGGTTCAGTCAGCCCAGCGACTGAAAAATGACATGGCTGCATTTGTTGTTTCTCAGGTGTTGCAACGCTCTCATCCTGTGTATTCAGGAGGTAAACGCTCAAGCCAAGCATCAAACACTCAGTCTAGACCTACTGCTTTGGCCCACTGGTTTCCTCCGACACGGTAATACATTGCTACCAAGCGTCTGTGTCACATAGCGTACAAATCCACCCATCTGATGAAAGAAGACAGCACAAAAGAATTCCCTGGGTGTAACAATACTAGGTTCGCTGTTGGCAGCACTGAGGATTTTTACTAGGAAGGAATGAGGGTGGAGTGTTGAGTTTGTACACAGCAGACCATAATAATGCCTAAAGGAGATGTTTTAACATCTACTACCCCACCGAATCAAGACAAAAGTTCTGTAACATGGTGCGAGCACCAATGTGTATTTGACATGATGGCTTTGGTGAAAGTCTTGCGGCGGCCCTTGTGATGTGCTTCCAAAACAAAGACATCTATGTTTCTACTGGGTTGCCCCGTCAAGGAAAGTGGAATAGAATGCGTGGCATTGCATTGTAGGCTAGTCATGATCATAAATTGGTATGGTAAGAAAAAGGGGCGGTTCGAAGGAAATCTAACCAGAATGAACCTTTTTGTTGAGTGACTCATTTCCCCCACCACAACCCATAACACAAACAGGCTGTTCCCTAAGCGAATCTGTCTACAGACAATTACGTCTATGAATGCCCAATTGCATGGTTTTAGTAAAATCATGGCCAAAACCATACAGCTAATATTGTCTGTTCGTTGTTTAAGTTGATGAACTAAACAACCAACATAACTAATAAAATGATGAAGTTAAAAGTGCATTTTAAGAGTTTACGTGAACCCTCCCCCTGCCATCTGCGGTTTGACAGCTTGCGAATCCGAAACGTAAATAGACCGTCAAAACGATTGAAACATTTTATTTTAAATGCATCGTAAAACGATTTTACCGGTAATTGTTCTAACCGAAAAATATCAGCATTCTTTATAACAAGAATGTATTATTTGCATGTAACCAAATAACTTCTACGCAAATAGTTAACGACTGAAACGGTTAGCGAGCTCAGCACGTTTTTAGATTTAGTTCCGATTTAAAACCTTACGGAGTAGTATACATAGTGAACTGTAGGCTATATTCATACATGTTAAATTACTGTAGTCCGACAGTGTTATAGCAAAAATAAAAAATAACTTGTCATAATTTAGGCTACGATAGAAATATCCCTAACACCAAATGATCATTAAAAGGAGACATACAACCAACTTACCGATACCCGTGAACCTGTTGAAAGTAACAACTGTCCGGTCTGTTCACAAATGACCTAATATACACTATAAAGTTATAGCATATCGCAGGAAGTAAAGGCAAGAGGCCCTCGCTGGCTATAGCTGCATAGGCTGGTCGAACAGATTTAGCCAGACGAGAGCAGCAAATCCGCAGAGCAACTGATAATCATGGGGCGTGAGCTTCCTACGTCAAAACTAAATTTCAAACTGAAAGGCGCGCACTAGAGTGGGCATGTGTAGGTATACGTGTAATGGATTGGCAGAACAAATGCGTCTGGTGTTGTAATGAATATGACTTACATAAATGTGTGAAGAAGGGCTAGTTGTGAAAGTATTAGTGTGTGTGCCTGTGTGTTCAGGCTCCAGAAGGTAAGTAAACATAAAACATTTTGGGACACCGCAGGTTAATATGAACCTCTCTATGGCAGTCCCAGAGATGGCAGTGTGCTCTCCTAAGTGGAGTAGAATGGTGTGATGACTGTATCAAAAGCAGCGCTGAGGTCCAAAGAATCAAAACGGAGAGGGTTCCTGTATCTGCAGCCATGAGCAGATCATTAACATCCTTCAATGGTATCTCAGTAATATGCTTTGGCATGAAGCCATACTGGAACACCTGATAAAGCTGGTTAGCACTGAGGTGTGAGGGAAGTTCAGTTGCCACCATTTTCTCTATGACTTTAGATATGAATGAGAGTTTGGAAATAGGCCTGTAGTTTGAAAAAATTTCTGAGTCAAGGGATGGTTTATTGACCAATGGGGAGATGGATCTTGAAAAGTGACAGTTCCTGGCCAGTGTGCAGGGACTTGTTGAACACACTAGTAAAAAAAAAATCAATGAGAGTGGCTCAGCATTTTTTAAATAGTGATGTTGGAATAGAGTCAAGAGAGCTGCTGGAAGATTATGTTTAATACGATTTCCAGAACAGTAGCAGGTGTCACCAGAGCACCAGAAGTGACTTATAGAAGAAGCAGGTATGGGAGGTTGGGACGGAGCCTGAGAGGGATTAGGGTTACAGGAAAGAATGTTCTCTCTACTGTTGTCGATTTTATTCTTGAACAATTCAGCAAATGTATTACACTGTTCGTTGTTTGCATTAGGAGGACCAGAGTTTCCAGGTTGGAGATGGCGACAGATGGTGTTGTCATGGTGTTATCTTTGTTATTCTCAATCAAAGAAGAGTAGAAGCTAGTGTAGGCTGCTTTTAAACCTTTAAATGAACAATTCTGTTGTCTTTATAGGCCAGTGTTTCTCATTCTACCTTGCGACAATGTCAGATCATAGGACAGGACTGTCATATAGTTGGGCTGGCTGCACTGACTCCTGGAAGACAGACGTGCCATTGATATTTCTGAATTTAACAGTCTGCTTAGGGCGGGGTGGAAGTGCAGGCGTAATTACGGTCAATGTCACAACCCTGTGATCAAACACACCAAACACATGTACATCCAGGTCTGTCCACGACAGGTTCAGGAAGGAACATTTTGTGGAATCAGTGTGAATGTCTTGCAGAAAAGTTTATTACATTACAAAACATATTTTATATACAGCGGATCAGTACCTGATCAGAACCTGATTAGCATAATAAATTAAAAAGTTGTTCAAGAAAAAGTTACATGAATATATTAGTCAATAAAAAGCAATCATCTTAAGCAGCCATAAAGGCACCATGGCAACCGGAATAGAGTTAGGGAACATGGAATTTGCATCCCCACAAGATTATTAATACTGGACTTTGCATATGTGTGTGAATTGTCTGATTTAGGGGCTAGGTTTGGGGTGAAACATTTGGGTTGGCCTGTTAGTGTTTTGTTTTGTGGTTCATAGTTTGGGACAGTTTATGATTTATCTCAGTTTTTGGGTTGCTGCTCCCTTTGCCCTTTTGTTGGATTTGTATGCATAAAAAAGTTGGAATTGAAGGATTGTTCCCTTCACTCGCTCCCTTCTCTCTCCGCTTTGTGTCCTGCCTACCTAGGCCAGTGACAGGTTCCCACCAGGGAAAATGCCTTTTCTGTCTTTGAGGTTAGGTTTAAGGTTAGAGAAACGTGCAATCTGGGGTTAATGTTCTCAATGGTTGTTGTGTGGCACTTGCAAAAGAAATATAAACACATTTTATGAATAATATTTTATTAACACCAATTTATGCAAATACATTCTGTTTTTCTTCCTCAACAATATTAACATATTGCTACAGGAAAAGTTATTCCTGATTACCCCTTACTCAAGATAGGATGGCAAAAGGAATTGATGTTTCACAAAACGCGTTAATGTTCACTGTGTTCTTGTGAGGAAACTCTGCAACTTACAAATGCATTTATTTAAAGCTTACTTCTGCCCACAGTTTGACACAAAACCACAGTTTACTAACAGTTGTTGATTTCCAGTTCCTCAACTGACAAGTACATTTGTCAAAATAAATCTGTTTCTTCCCATTTCTTCCCAAATCCTCAATACTTTTAAGATGCCACTGATTGCGTCCCAACATGTACCCTGTTCCTTGCATAGTGCAATCATTTTTATTAGACCTCTATGTTTCCTTTGTTGCACTACATACAGAATAGGGGCCAATTTGGGATGCACACTATCTCAACCATGTGTTATTGGGGCGCTACATGAGCTCCTCCAAATACAATGGCCGATGATGTAGGGCTTCCCTAATGGTTCGAAATTCCACTAAGCATTATTCCATGAGACTTTATGAATTGCCACTTTGTTTTGATTATATTTCCATTTTTCTAAAAGTATATACAGTGTAGTCCTACAGTATTTTGTACAATTGCACTATATTACATCATAGTCTTTACATACATTTGTAGCGGAACCTGTAATCCAAACCAATTTGCCCTTGCACATTTCAATCGCACCCCTTTGCTTTTAAAGTGCCCTGACCACAAACATCTTACTTCCTCTCTGTCAAACACCGAGCTGTTTCAACAGACTGAAATAGTACTTAGTGAAATGGACCTTAATGAAAAGCTAACAACATTATAGACACACGTCCGCCGCGGTCCAGATAACAAAAACATGTTGAAATAAAAGTACTGTAGACAGAAGACTTCTAAAACAAAAGCTGAGACACAGCTGAAGAGCAACCAATACCCCAGAAATCAATAGAATCTTTATTTAAAAAGCTAATAAAATGCGTCTCACTATCTTTGGTGCTTTTCCCTCGGTTTGTAGGTCATTCGTTCCAAAAACCCTCTTGCACTCTGTCCCGACAACCTTTGACAATTCCTCTCCCTCCCTTTACGAAGTCCCCCTGACCTTAACACACTGAACATCCTACGAACAGACCCATCTAGATCAGTCTCACAAGGGTCTGTTCCTAATTGATAGTTCATCTCCAAAATATTGGCAATCAAGTGTCCATGTAAATTTCAGTACCACCTGGCCTCTTTAATCACCCGTAATGAAGGCTGGTTGAACATAGCCTATGTCCCAAATGGCACCTTTTATCCCTGTATAGTGCGTGACTTCAGGCCAGGGCCTCTATTGCGCCCCAGTAGTACACCTCACGCTCCTATACAGTAGGAGCACCAGTAGATGATGTTGAACAGGATGTAGGACCCGGGGAACAGCATCCTGGAGTACTTGTCGATGGTGTGCGTGTTCTGGATGATGCTGAGGGCCCGGATGCCCTTCTTCTTGGTGGCTGTGGACTCGCTGCTGACCGACAGGTGCACCACCACGTGCTCCCCGGGCGGATGCTTCTCCATCACCCCCTCGCGGGGCGTCTCCACGTCCTCCTCGGGCCCCGCGTGCCCCGAGGTGTAGCCGGCCAGGCTGTTGGTGTCCGCCTCGCTGTAGGTGCCGTCCAGGATCATGGTCCTGGTCTGGGACATGCCGCAGTTGCAGGGCAGCGACTGCAGGACAGGGGGGAGGGAAGAGGGAGGTCACTCTGGGGTCGCTGTTGGGTGCGTTTACTCGTTTCACTCGATCGGGGGTCGGATTATGTAGACCGGGCCGTAGCTCTAAGAGACACTCATGGGCCTCGCAATCCAACTTAACAAGAGCGCATGAAAAGGAAAGGGTTAAATTAGGAGCCCTGTTGTTCTTCGTGTGACTCGTGTGGCTCCTATATTATCCAAGGCAGCGCGGTTGTGTGACATACAGGACATGCACTGTCTCAGTGGTGCCACCGTCTGCTCAAACAGAACCATAGGGTCGCTACGTTATACAGCGCTAGAGCCCGTGAATCACCTGAGACCTGGCCCGCTCCCTCATCTCGTCTCTCATCTTGCGCTCCCTGCGGTCCTGCACCGTGGAGAGGTAGTTGACCGCAGCGTACTCCAGGACAGACAGGAAGACAAACACAAAGCTGACCCACAGGTAGATGTCCACAGCCTTGATGTAAGACACTCGGGGCATGGAGGCGTTGACCCCGGTGATGATGGTGGACATGGTGAGCACCGTGGTGATTCCTGAAGGGCACAGGCGGAAGGACACAGTGATGCGTTGTAACCGGGTCTGACTGGAAGACCCCATGGCTAAAGGTCGCTAAGCGTCACGGAGGGGGTATGATCTCACCCAGGGAGACGCGTGCCGGCACGGCCCGCCGGTCGATCCAGAAGGACACCCAGGACAGCATGACCATGAGAGTGGCGGGGAAGTAGGTCTGGAGCAGGAAGAAGAAGATGTGTCTCCGGAGGGTGAAGTTGATGTACAGGCGGTTGTACCATCCTGTGCAGGAGGAAGAACACAAAACAACATGGGGTCAAATAGAAGGGGTCAATGGGAATTCCAATTGACGTCATTGAATGAATATACTATCAACACAAGTTGTCCATACCTTTGTCCACAATAAGTGAAATGTGTGACATTCAGCAGTTGTCTAAACCTAAACTGCGCTGTACCTGTGCTGCTGTAAAATGCCAGGCGAGAGGTGGTATGGAACTTCTGGATGAGGAACTGGGACAGGGAGATACGGTCGTCCGTACTCAAGGACTCATCCCCGCTCTTCCAGTACAGCATCAGATCCTCATCCGTGTAGGCATCTGGGGAGCATTAGCGACATCAACCGTGTTCTCTATTTACCGTAAACTAAAAGATCTCCCTTTGTAACCCGATCACTGGGAGACAAAGCTTAATAGGTTGTCAATTGGGGTTTTGTCAGTGTGTCGTAAAATTCCATATGTCATGACCGCTCGTAGATGTCTGTTACTCACAGCTCTCCAGCTCCAGTGAGCAGGTCTGTGTGTCCAGAGGGAAGCGGCTGAAGTCCATGTTACAGGCTGCTGTCACTGTCACCCTGTAAATGCAGGACGGGGTCATAATGTGATATCGACAAGCCTAAGCTTCCCCCGTGAATCTATCGCAATCCCGGAGACTGATGTAGGGAAATAAAGTACATTCACCAGATTACTAAAAGTTATTTCTCTGTTTGGTATTTGCTTTTTGTCTTCCGAAAAATCTAAATGTGTCCCAAAATTCTGCTTAATTGGGACCAAACATCAAAGCCGCAAATCATATTTTTCCTATTGGCTGAAAAACCCTGAAGGGATAACCTTGTCAGGCTATCTTTGTGAGGGTATCTGGTCCCCCACACGTAAACATGGACCCGGATGACACACACACACCAATTCATCTTGGACCCTTACTGTACATGTATGTGAAAAGAGGGAATACCAGCATTGCCTTTTGACTAAATAACAATCAATTCACAATCCATGAGAACACAAGAGAGAACACCCGCATTCACTCAAATGACAGAGCAGCATAATAGTCCAGTCTATCTGGCATTCACAACAACTTCGTAGTACATTCACATTTTGGCCTAGTTTTCAAAAACAGAATTTTAAAAACATCATTCGCCTGAAGCACATTTCTAATTTTAACAAACAGAAGCAAAATGCAAATGTATCTTTTTGTTTAGGTGTCATCCAGCTTCCCCCACGGTTTACCAATTGTCGTAGCGATTCACCTCCTGTTCTTAGCTCCTTTCAGGGACATGAACACTATGTATTTTATAGGTTTTCATTATGACGTTTATTCATTAATATTTATAATTTCTCATCAACATTTCTGGTCTTCTGTACTCCCTTTATTGTTGAAAGAATATGGACATGTTCAACTGGTGAGCACAATATGTTAACACAATCTATTGGTCATTCTATGCCAAAAACAACTGCTCAGAGGAATTTACTGTAACTCACTTTAACTGTTTAGGATGTCAATCCCATTAATGTTTGCAATATTGAACCGTTAATTACTTTTTACTAGCATATTCAATGGTTCCCTGAAGCAATTTAGAAATTGTTAAATGCTTTATTCCTTATTTCTGTATATAATCTGAACAAAGCTTTTTTATGTAATGCCATTTTCAAACAAATGGTGCTAAATCTCCAATTCAGGGATATACATTATTCATTGTTCTCATCAGGGAGCACTCCTTTCTGACATCACACTATATGTAGCCAACTGAATCGTATTATAAATATTGGTGCCTTCTGCCTACACTCACCTATTTCCCCCAAAACATAATCAATTCTTAATTACCCCCCAAACGCCAGGTTGTGCTTTTAAAATAGACCATCATCAATGTAACTGTATAATTTGTAATGGTTTACCTTTGAACATCCAACCTGCATTGCTATTGCAGGCAACTTGTTTCTGGTACATTCTGTTATTATACAACATATATCGTTATATGTTACACTGTGCAATGAAATCCCCAAAATGTATATAAGATAAAAGATATTCAGCATTGATTTAATTGTAAACAGCCCTGTTGAGAGAGATGACCCCCAGGGGCCCCCCTGTTGAGAGAGATGACCCCCAGGGCCCCCCCTGTTGAGAGAGATGACCACCAGGGTCCCGCCTGTTGTGAGAGATGACCGCCAGGGGCCCCCATGTTGTGAGAGATGACCCCCAGGGTCCCGCCTGTTGTGAGAGATGACCGCCAGGGGCCCCCATGTTGTGAGAGATGACCCCCAGGGCCCCCCTGTTGAAAGAGATGACCCCCAGGGGCCCGCTAGTCTATGCCAGACAGCTGCTCTTTTACAGCCTGGTGTTCAAATCCTGGTCTCAACATACCGATACTGCCCTAGGGCCTCAGATGTGGCAGTTTACATTGGGGGTCGGTGTCAGACAAGGGGTGCCTTGCCTTTGTTGTGGTTCGGTGCCTCTAAGCTCAGTCCTGGTTGTTAGCCAGGGAATGTGTCCTCCTCTTAGAACTAGTTGCTAGCGAGTACTTCCTTGTTGTGCGAGTAGAGTGGTACAGACAGCTCTTCTACGGGCCCTGCTATACATGCATGAAGCAACTGGACATTAACGATAACGCCAAAATCATGAATAGAAAAGAAATGACTCCTCACCACAGAATGACCCACAAGCGTTTTACAAGGAACTTTACAAGGAACGTCTAGGTGTTCCGGAGAACCCTAAAACCGCATCCCAGCCTCACCTAAGGCTGTAAAGGACGTGCCCATCGGGGTAGACCCTGAGCATGATGTTGTCCGTGGTGGTGTCGTGGATGAAGGACCTTTTTGAGTGGACAAAGAACACATCAGGAACCCAGATCTTCTTCACCAGGCGTCCGTCGAATGTCATGCTCTTATTGGTGGAGCTGGTAAAGGCCAGGCGCTCGTCTTTCCAATAGTGTCTCAGGTACAGGGTCATGGTAAAGTCCTATGGAACAAAGTGGAGGGTTTAATGTCTGTTAACAATTGTCAGTCACTGAAGCTAGAAAAATATAAAGGGGTGCACATTTTGCATTGCCTGGTTCAAGAGAGTTGTTCAAATTTGAGACAAAATTAATGAGCATTGTAATGTTTCGAAACGGTCTAGCAAGTCATCATAGCGTAAAACACTGTACCTGTGCTGCGGAGGTAATATGTGGTTACATTATTTAATAATACTAAATACATACAGCTTTGAAGAGCTAAAGCATGAATGTCATGAACCCAGCTGTCAGAGCACTTTGGGTTCAAATCCTGTTGGAGCTTAAATGAAATGAACAGACAGGGCTGATTCCTTGATTTTTCTGCAACCTGTCATAACCCTGACTGACCTTTTCTCCAGTTCTTCCTCATATGTTCGGCAATTATAATTCTCCCTCCTCCCCGTAAATCATCCCCCTCTTACTCCCTCCCGTTATGTAATAGTAACAGCTTGGAGCCCATTTCACGGCGGACATCTACATGACTGTAACAGGGGATTGACAGTAGCCAAAAATAGCCCAACGCGTGCACTTGAATCCAGGAGGTATTGACAGATTTGTTACTGATATGGAAGAGGTTTTGGGCAATACACAGATGGTGTTTTTGGGTTATAACTGATCAACTAACCATGTCTACTTCCGAAATGCTGTCCAAGCTTTCCACCTGTACGTCCACTCCAACCGGGATAGCAGGGCCTGGAAAACAAATGGAGAGAGAGAGACAGGTTTGAACAAACCTAAAAAGACTTCTGTGAAGTTGGGACATTGCATACGGAGGCACTGTAGTGTTCTGTGTTCCGGCATCTTTTTCATTTTGTGCTAATATTTTTGAGCTATTCTCAAGTGTCTGCATGGGTTGTAATTTAACACTGAACACATCGTCTCATGGATAGTTCTGTTCTTGCCCACGGTAGTTCACTTGGTAAGAGCATGGTGCTTATACTGGCACAGGTTGCAGGTTCAGTTCCACATTGCATCCCCATAATATATGCACTGACCACCCTAAGATGCTTTGAATAAAAGCATCTGCCACACAACTTAAATGCGAATAGCTGCTTACAGTGGCTGTGTGGGATTTTCCTACAGGAAATGAATGATCAGCTTTAAACTTGAAAGGAAAAACTTTGCACGCTGATGCAATAATCACCTCACTCAGTTTAGTGCTGTAGGGAAACATTAGGGTTAAGCACCAATTCAGCTGTTTGTGGGCAGAAGAGCAAAAGATCAAGCCAAATTACACAAATGCACATTCGCACTGAAAATAGGTCAAAATACCAGAAAAACCTCTATCGGTCTACCAATGGTATTTATACCCATATCATAAAATACAATAGTATACTATGCTGTAAATACTGTTGTATTACTATATCTATATACTATGGTATTATGCATATACTAGTATAACCTAGAATGTTTTAGCTGATTTATTGAGCAATTCAATGTAGTGTTTGATGGTGTACTATAAATGTAAGTATTCATTGTAATGTTTTGTTTGCCAATATACTATACACTTCAGTATTCATTCAGTGTTTTTGCCAATGTTCCACTTGAGTCATGACTTCAGTATACTATACACTCACTGGCCACTTTACTAGGTACAACTGCTCAATAACAGAAACAGCCAAAACCGCAATAAATGTGGCTGCATCTGGAAATGAAGCGTGGAAACCTAATCAAGAGGTTTAAGAGCAAAAAAAAAAAGATAAATCGTGTCTATTGGCCTTGCAGTACCTCTGTTCCAACGACAGGTGCCAGCAGTGAGTAACACTGCTCAAAAAAATCCAAACACTTAAATCACACTTCAGGTATTGATGAACTAAACATAATTTAGGTTCAAAATCTTTACTGTACATTGTGTCATTTGTTGAGAACAAAATTATGCAAAAACGATCAGGGTGGTCTTGGTGGATCGTCTCCCAGACCTAGATCAGGGCATCAGTTAGCTCCTGGACCGTCTGTGGCGCTACTTGGCGGCATTGGATTCACCGAAACCCCAGTCCTAGATGTTCTCAATTGGATTCATGCCTGGGGAACATGAGGGCCAGTCAATGGAATCAATGTCTTCGTCATTCAGGAACTGTCTTCACACTCAGGTCACATGAGGTGGGGCATTGTCCTGCCCAAAGAGGAACCCAGGGCCCACTGCACCAGCATGAGGCCTCTCGCAGTGCTCCTCCTGTTCCTCCTCGCACAAAAGAGCAAATTAGGATCCTGCTGCTGGGTTGATGCTCTTCTACGGCCCTGTCCAGCTCTCTTCGTGTATCGGTCAGTCTCCTGGTATCTCCTCCATGCTCATGAGACTACAGGGAGACACAGCAAACCTTATTGCTGGAGGAGCTGGACTACCTGTGTGACCTGAATGGGCTGCAGATACCTCCTCATGCTACCAGTTGTGACAAGGACACAAGCAAAATGCAAAACTAGACAAAAGTCTGTCAGAAGGGATAAGGAGAGAGCAACTGTCTGTGGCCAACACCTGCAAAACCATTCCCTTTTGGGGGTTGTCTTGCTGTAGCCTCTCCAGTGAACCTGTTGTCACTTTCATTTGCACCAAAACAGGTGACATTGATTCACACTCGCTCATGCTTCCTAACTGGACAGATTGATATCCCTGACTTAGAGTTATACTGTAATGATTACATGTTCCCTTGATTTTGAGCAGTGTATTATAATTCATGGACTGGGGGGACCTAATCCAAATCATCAGTCCTGCTTTGAGGTGCTTCGTGAATACGTTCCTGACATCCACAAATCAGCACATTATATTTCACATTCATCCATTAATTAGACAGCCTATGATCTCCTCAGGATGAAGATAACAGCATAATCTGACCTATTTGAATGCAAATCCGCTAGACTACTTAAACAATAAGGTCTGGAGGGTTTGGGGTATACTGGCTATAAACCACGGGTAAAGGTTTGTCTAGATCACAGCCCAGCGCAGTGCCATATACCAACGACTTTGAAAGTGCCTGGAAACATTTAGTCACACGCTTGAAATATGGTGTCATATACAATGGCACCCAGGCACTCAGCATTCATAATTCAAACCAGGCAGTTCATGATGTACTGTTTACTAACAATGGACTATATCATACAGGTCTGGTTTGGGGGAAGGTTGACGTCAACCTAAGGCAAGGACCAGCATTACTCTTTGGGATTATTCCCCAGTTCCCCATTACCAGTAAATTGATGTGGTGCCCTATGGTGCTTTCTTTATAGTGCACTAATTTTGACCAGGGCCAATAGATGAAGGTGACATTTTGGATGTAACCACGGTGGCTGAGAGGGAAACAGGGGGAAGCTTTTCATAGCCCCTTTATAGATCTACTGATGCATGTGGACAGATACACCCCAGAGAAGACAGTATTCACTAAAACAAAAAAAACACTGCTTGCCTTCCACTCTAAAGAGGCTGCAAATTGGATTTGCCAGCAAGTTGCTTTAATATTTTTCTGTAGTTCAAAATCACTTAGTGTACTTTGTCTTCAATGTGATTGCTTCTGAATCGGTCTTCTCTCTCGATGGGAGCGCCTGGGCTGAGAGTTCTGAGTCACATTTTATTGGGTTTTATAGAGCAGCACTATTGACCAGAGTACCCAGGGTTCTAGTCAACAGTAGCATAGGGCCTAGTTTAAATAAAACAGGGACATAGAAGTCTTGCCAGATATCAAGTTGTCTCTTTCATCTTTTATGATTCACGGTTATTCGCCTCTCAGGGGAAGTCGTTACAGAACAGAACAGTTTTGGCGCGACACTAATATGATGTACACGATGCATCACTGGGAAAGGGTTTGCTCAATTAGGAAAACACGCACAAACAGAGCCTGTGACCCCAGGAAAACACGCACAAACAGAGCCTGTGACCCCAGGAAAACACGCACAAACAGAGCCTGTGATCGCAGGAAAACACGCACAAACAGAGCCTGTGACCCCAGGAAAACACGCACAAACAGAGCCTGTGACCCCAGGAAAACACGCACAAACAGAGCCTGTGACCCCAGGAAAACACGCACAAACAGAGCCTGTGACCCTAGGAAAACACGCACAAACAGAGCCTGTGACCCCAGAAAAACACGCACAAACAGAGCCTGTGACCCCAGGAAAACACGCACAAACAGAGCCTGTGACCCCAGGAAAACACGCACTAACAGTGCCTGTGACCCCAGGAAAACACGCACAAACAGAGCCTGTGACCCCAGGAAAACACGCACAAACAAAGCCCGTTGACCCCAGGAAAACACGCAAAAATGGAGCCTGTGACCTAAGGAAAACCTCTCGAGCGGCACACCTGGTGGTTTAACTGTGCCATACACAGCACCACATCCGACAAGCTGTTGGCTATTTGTTAGCATGTATCTCTCCTGGGGCCTCCTTAATTGGATTTAATCCATGGTTGTATCACTTTCCTTTGTGTAAACTATGCTGGTACGTGTTTGAATAAACACCCCCCGCTGGTGTGTGTGTTTGTGTGTGCGCATTTACCATCTGCAACCAATCACTCTGACCTCGATTCAATTTGCCCCACATTTGTTCTAGACATTTAGCCTAAAGGGGATCAATTCTTTCTGACTGTTTCTATATAGTAGTCATCGATCCAAAGCGATGTTCTATTATTACAAGATGAGATAGGTCAATGTACTAAAGTGTATATGTATACAGTGGCCAATCTAGTAGGTGCACACATCTAGCACCGATTGGGACACCTAACCCTTCAGAGAACCCAGGATGCTTTTTTAGAACGAATAGGAGTAGAACCCGGTGGCTGTCTGCTGCAGTTGCCGCCCATCCGTGAACATCTGTGTCATTATAAGCTCGTTAGCCGTCTGCCTTGTACTTGCACGATTCTTCTTTTTTTGGGGGGCCATTCTAATCAACGAGTTGTTTTCGCCTGGATGCATTTCTGTAAGCTACACCGTGCTCCGTAAACCATAGACACTGGGTCGTTTGTGAAAAGCTCTAGAGCGAGTCCGTTTCTGTGGAACTGGAAACAGTGACCTGGCCCCAGCAGTCAGACTAGACTCAAAGCCGCTTAGATCCATGACATTTAATGAGACAGTGACTGAATGTCTCAATGTCCATCTGCTTGCTTTATATAGCAAGCAACTACTTTGAGTCTTACTGTACGATAATTAATTTTAATGAACTGGTGATGTTCCTAATGAATACATTTTCTGTGTACTGGGATATTTTACATATAATATTTTATATTTTGTTTGATCAATGGATTAGAAATGAATATTTTTGCTAAGGATTTTATAATGTTGTTAATTGATGACCGTAGCTATGCAAATAGGATGAGTTTTAAGTGAATGTTGGGATCCCAAAACTGTGACCAGAACCAAATACATGGTACAATACCAGAAGAAATAATCAACTGTCTCATCCCAGCGATATCAGCAGAGCTGTTTCTATGCCTTATTTGATATATCACATTTTCTTGTGGCCTGAATTCTGTGTTATCATTACATAGAAAAAGTGCTGGATCAACTGTTGTTTTGCTTGTCAATTCATGGGAAACTGAATATCTCTCCGCGGCTGTATTACATTCCATGTGAATAAGCGGTTAAAATTCCATCCTTGAAGGCGACGGTTGTTTCTATTCATGCTAATGTTTTGGGGGGTGACGATTTGGGTCTTTTATTGTATTTCTGTTTTAACAGCAACCATCCTCCTCACAGTAGATCCCCATCGACATCCCAACTAATTGAACTAAGTGGAGGAGTAATGGTGCAGCCAGCGGCCTCCTACTGGGTCTTCAAGTCAGCATCAGCAGCACCACATTGTCTACAGTCAGAAGCTGTCTGGATCAGTTAGCAAAAAAAGGATGTCATAAATTATGTAATAGTGTGAATTAATAAGCAGCTCATAATATTGACATTCCGAATCTACATCAAAAGCATGGCAGCATATTGCATATCAAATGTCTGTAAAATACATCCGCGGTGGGCAGGAGAAGCCCTCCTGGAGAGCCCGAAAGAAATTTGGCAGTCATGCTCTGATTCAAACCACATGCATTTTGGTAAAACGATTTCATGCTGCTCTGGTCTAGTGCTTGTGGAGAGGAATTTGTGGAGCAAAATTACTGTAGTTCTTCCGAACACTGTCTGTGCTTGAAGTCTTTAGTACTTCTCAGTAGTGCTGTGTCCTTTAGTGCCCAATTAAGCCGCTCTGTCTGGTTTATGTGTTGAAACAGTGTTATGGATGCTAAACAGCTGTCACAAGTAGTCTCTGTTGAATCATGTGCTAATCCATGTGGTCAGCAGGAGGAACCCCGGCCAGCTTAATCTGTTCCTGGTCGTTAGCAATTCCAGCTAGCGCTGGCAACATGAATCAGCTAGCATCAGTTGTATTGCTTAGCCTTGGTGACTAAATAGGAATGTCTATTTTGTCTCTTGTAAAAACATAGTAGTGGGGTGGTTATTCAATGGGAGTGTACATGCTATGCACATAGGCAGAGCACACATACAGCACTTACACATACAGTACTTACAAAAGCACGCAGCAAAGGTGGTTCTATATTATATTAGCAACACAGAAGTCTAATGAACGCCTGGGTTAGAATGTCACAGCCATAGAGAAATGCAGCATCAGTCTCTAAAATATGTTGATCTCGCTTCACTCCAGAGCACCTCACAAATTTTTTTTTTTTATTGGTGGTATAAGTGAGGCTCTTGGTTGACCTTGTGAACTCAGGTACATATATTAATGCCAGTAAACCAGCAATGTTCTGAGAGGCTCGCTGGGGCAAGCGTAGAGTATCATGTGAACAGTGCTCAAGGCTTTCTCTCTCCATCTCCACATATGAAATGACACCAGAGATATACTCCCACCTCCCCCCATGGATTAGAAATGAGATTAACATGATATTTTACCCTGGACTGAAATCCATGACCCACCCTACCAATGCATTAGATTAGACCAGAGCTCACTTCTTATCCTATGGATAAAACACCTGTGATGCCAAACTACATGTACTTCTGTGAAGCCTAAGGGTAGGAGGAAAAACAATTGCATAATGTATTACTAACTGCACGGGGCATACAAACCAGTGTCCCAAGACACGCATACATTAACTACCATGATGCTTTTTTACAGTCTTACTAAATGCCCTGAGGGAGGTTAAAGGGGCCATTTTGTTTAGTGTTTACTGTACTACGGTCATAAATCTGCAGGAAATGTTTCAAGCGAATGTTTCATATGAATTTCTTCTAAAGAAAATGGTGCCAGAGATATTCCTCATTGAAACATCCTAACCGGTCCTTCAATCAGTGTGCATTGACTTGCAGACTCTTCGTACTCACACAAGACACTCACGGTAAAATGCCCCGGCCAACCGAAACCTGTGAGCTGTAAAATTAGGAAAGGAGAGAACATTGTTTCAAATGTCCTCGTAATCATTAGAGTAAGCCCGAATTCTACACAGGGCCCCTTTAAAAGAACCAGAGCCTGACCAGCTTGACCTTGGCTGCCTGCTCACAGACAGTTGGTGTTCCAGTCCTGCGAGTCTCCACAGGCACGTCGCTTCCAGGAGAGGGGAGGGTTCCTCTACGTGAGCCTGACAGTTTCCATTGTATCCCAGTGGCGTCATTAGATCCGTGTATCCTTTGTTGTGATGCTCGGTAGGATTGAACTCAGGCTATTTCCAGCCCCCCCCCCCCCCCCGCTGAATGGCATGCATGACTGTGTGGAGTGCGTGCGTGTTGTGTGAACGTGTGCAACTGTGGGTCGTGTGCGTGCGTCTGCGCTCTGTGTGTGTCTGCGTGTCTGTGCGTGTGTTACCCCCCCGCTGATCAATGTGCCACAAATTCGTTCCCCTGCAGTAACGATCCATGTTACAGTCAACGAGATGGGGCAAGCCCCCCCCCCCACCTCCTTCGCGTACAATCCCACAAAACAGACGCTTTCATCAGATTGGCTCCAAACCAGAAACGAGTTTAGAAGAAAACATGAAAACAAAAGAAGACTTGTAGATGCTCTTTCCCTCTCGCTCCTATTTTTTTTTTCAAATGCAACATCTCCAAACATCGTTAAAAAAGCTGTCTTTGTCATGCAGAAAACAATCCTAAAGTTGGCGTTGGTAGATTTCTTGGCTGTGACAAAACTAAGCAAACTTCTAAGTGCATCAACACAAACACTAGCCCTGAGCAACAATCTCATCTGAACTCAGCCAATAATACTTAGATTTTGTACACTCAAAGCACAGGAAAATACTTCACAATTCAGTTACAGGAAATCCATGAAACATCTCCTGAATTGTTCTCAAAATGCTGCAGAAAGAACAAAGCATTTGGAGAGTATAACAAACAAGACTATACAGTATGTATCTGAAAATGAAGTAAGCTGGTTGAAAAATTCCTCTCCAGATGCTTAAGAGTAGTTTAGCTGGATATAAAAATACATCTATTAATTGGATGTCTGCAAAAGAGAGGCATGAAACCATTGAATTTGAATAGAGCAGAATAGAGTCAATCCAACCGTTATGGCATCAACGATTTTAATAGGGATGTCCATTATACTTTAGTAAATCTGGGGATAAAATTCACTACATGTCCAATAAGTCTAATGGATTACACAGGTACAGATACTTATATTCTTATATTACCTAAGACATTTCTAGTTGACAAACAGTAGAAGCTTAGCTCTTCTGATGAGCAGGAGATGTGCACTTGGAGGATAAGGGTTGAGGATGTTCTATCCCATTACCTAATGTGTGTAATTGACCTGTCAGGCTTGATGGCCATTGCAACAGTACTGGGAATGGGAATACAGCTTAACCACTAGACTCAGCAACTGAGTGAAGTGAACCAGCACTTAAGGAATAAAAAACACATTTTACATTCAGCACACCCTGATACCACAAATTATGTCCAAGAAAAACCTTCTTGTGTGTGTGTGTGTGTGTGGGTTTGCATGAGCATGAACGTGCATGGGTTCCCCTACCTCCGAAAGCTGGCCTCATGGTGAAATCATGATCATCTACTTTCAGGAGCTGGTCTGACTTCAGCTTGCGATTCTTGGTCACGTCTGGAGGCTTTTTTGCCAAGGTCCTGAGATGAGACGACAACACCATCATAAGCAAAATCCTTGAGAATTATTCAAGGTCAGAGTGATTTTTGTTTTAAAATATTTTTTATATGCAGTGCCTTGGGGAAGTATTCAGAGTATTAAGCCATGAGTAAAGGGACAAAATCGAAAGAGGCACTGGAAAAAAACAAAACAAACATGAACACACAATTGGATATTATGCCTACGTTATTGCTATACAATGAATTGAGATACGCACATTTGAACAGATTTGCAAGCCATGCTCAACTAGATGTATAGGTGAGTGCAGTTCTTCTTGTGCAGAAGACACATAGTCAAAGCTATGCATAGTCAATGCTATGCTTGCTTTTACTAGGTATCTGTTTACACTACCGGCTTGGCAAGTGTGAATTTGGGCCGGTCCCCTCAAGTTCTGTCAGACTGATTGGAGAGCATTGGTAAAAAACTATGATCAAGTCTCCCCACAGATATTCATTGGGGTTTAAGTCTGGCCTAGGTCACTCAAGGACATTTACAGACATGTCCCAAAGCCACTCCTGTTTTGACCTGGCTTTGTGTGTCGGGTTGATGTCGTGGTAAAAACCGTCAACATTTTGCTCCGTTCAACCTTACCTTTCCTCCATCTTTACCCTTCTTAAAGTCATTATTGCTGAGTCCCCTTACCATGACACTCCCACCACCATGCTTCACTGTAGGATGTTATTAGCATGGCGATGAGCGGTACCTTAGAAAGCAAAGCACCAGATGTGGCACTTGACATTCAGGCCTAATTGCAGAGAGTCTTTTTACACATACACTCCGAGTCCTTTAAGTGCCATATGTCTTTTACTCAGAAATAGATCTAGCCATGAAGGCCTGATTGATGAATTGCAGCAGAGATGGTTGTCCTTCTGGCAGGTTCTCCCATCTCTGAAGGGAAATTCTGAAGTTCTGTCATGATGGCCCATTGATATTTTAGTCACCTTCCTACCTTCTTGCCCACTTATTTATTTGGGCTGTATGTGCAGTATTCTGTATTCTTCCATTTTAAAAGGATGGAGCCCACTGTATATCCATTTTTTTTTTATATAACTTTCCCCAGGTTTATGCCTCAACCAATGTGAGGATATTATATAGACAGCTGTGTGCTTTTGTAAATCGTATCCAATCAAATTAATTTGCCACTGGTGGACTCCAATCAAGTTCTAGAAACATCTCAAGGATAATTAGGGGAACTAAATTTAGATTGCCATGAAAACCGGTTTTAGGGTCAATTTTGTTTATTAAAATATATATATGTAATCAACCATAACACAATAAAATATGAAGAAAGGGAAGGGTTCTGAATACCTTCCAAAGGCACTGCATATACTGTGATGCTTTTAAACATACTCAGGCTGTAATGCATTGTATAGTAACCGGGTACCATTGGCAATCCCTTACTTTCTAATAGATGTATTATAATGTATAGGGTTGGAATCCTCACTACATTATGTAGCAATCCTACGCATACTACATGGCAATTGCACACGGGATGCCAAGGAGCCAACGGTCATCCAGCTGCCTGCGAATCTCAAGTCCGGAGGCAACGTGGGTTTGGTCGGAGTTAAACATTTTGGCACAGCGCTGAGGGTATTTGCATTTCACCACAGCCGTCCAGCCGTTACTTCCCTGTCCAACATTCTACGACATATCAACAGACAAATGTTAAAGGGAAGTTATGTTCGCTTTGATTCGCGATGACCGTAACTGACGTTCTCTGCCCTCTAGCGAGTGACAGATGTTCATCCTTCCCCAACGGCTTCGACAAGCATGCCCGAAACACGTGGACGTGCAGTGGTCGTCGAGAAGTCGCCGGCAGACCGCCACAAACCTGTCATTGATGAGTATGGCTTCAACTAAAAGCAAGCAAAACCTTGCTATGTTATGATGTTGTGTTATAAAAGCATGGCACTTGGTTTCGGGTACAATTTACATTAGGGGGCCAGTAGGAAACAGCAAAGGAAATGCATACACTCACTAAGAAGTAAAGTTCCCTGGATGAGAACCTCTGGTAAATGACCTTAGTATAAATGTACAAAGATACCCATATTGTGTCTTTCCTGGCTGGGTAACATGCTAGTTCCACCTGACTGGGTCTTGCTGCAGAAGTACCACTGTGTGCTGCTGCACCCCACCGAACCAGTTCTACAAGAGTTATGTCTAAATCAGCCTGGAGTGTACAATAAATGATTTGGCTAAATCCATTCTGCCAATGTAATCAGCACCATAATCATCCTCATGTCATCACAGTCATCACATTCATCCTCATCATCATTTTCAACAGTGCTTATCATAATGCTTTTATCTTTTGGTGCAAGTCAGAATAAAATCCTGTCATGTTTTGTGGATTTCAACATTTGATGATGATGACGAAGAAGAAGAAAATGGTATAATAATGAATGATCTGAAACATTCCAGCCACACCAAAATAGATGATCTGGAACCGTTGCAATCGAAGAACCACGCCTGAGAAATATTGAGTAAGCAACCACTTACGGTCCATGCTTTTCTGACTCTGGACCATTCCTTGTCGTCTCCACGGTCCCCGTCCATCTACGTACTCGGTGTCCGTGCTTACGGCATTCCCCGGTAACGACCAGACAGAAGAGTAAAAGCAGCGGTTTAGTCAGATAAGGCATCGTCCCGCGCGTGAGCCCAAAATTCCACAAGTGACTCCAAAGGCTCGTTCAGTCCATGCCTAGTCCTACAGGTACACGCCTTTAAATACAGACGCATCTCTTCGCTCATGGGAAACCAAGTGCTCTGAGAGGCATTGCATTGCAACAGCGATGGTTTGATGTTGATGCTATACGTAGTGTGTGAATAACGCTTTGGAATCTATAGTCCTCGGATTGTTATTGGTTAGTAACTGCACAGCTGTTTCGATGCGCCCAGCGCCCCTGTTCGGTTTCAACCCCACGGTTGGTCCTCGCTGCTCCAAGCGCACATCATACTTACGCAGTGATCGCCAGGTCTATGCCGCTGTCATGTTCAACATGCTTGATAAAACTCAGGATTAGTAAGTATGTAACATCAGAATCACACAGCCTCCGGTGTACCGCGGCAAAGTGAGAGAATGCCCTATTGAGGAATAAAGAGGCTGGTCAGGTACATTTTCTGAGTGAACATGCCGAGAATATGTAGTCAGGGTAAACGTATATATACGGTAAAATTAAAACAACGTAAATAGAATCATTGTGAAGTTCAGAGAAAACGGTTTGAATAGGAGAAAAATGTAATTAGCCAGTGCATCACTAGCAAATTCAAAGTTGAGTTGCATGGCAGACAGCTGTCATTAGTATTCTCTCAGTGATTTCTCTTTCCTCTCAAGTTGAGATAATAAGGGCCACTCTCAGGGGAGTGCTGGGCTCCATGCTGGGACCTGGCTCTCAGATCCACAGGAGGGTAAGAGGCACCGGCAGGTCCTGATCATTTCAGGGGCTCACAGAGGCTGAAGCCCCGGGGCCTTCGCCTCGTAGGGGGCCCAAGAGGCAGGGGAAAAAAAAAAAATATATATATATATAAACCGCAACTCCAACCACAAGCCAGGGGCCAACAGGCAGAGAAAGGTGAAAAATATTAACTTTTCCAATTTGAAGGGAAGGGAAGGGCTGTGCACCAGGGGGATTGAGGCCATTGGGTCCCTGGGGCGCATCCAGCCCTGGTTCCGGCGAATCAGCAGAAGATGACACGTTTTTTTTGTAATGCGTTTTGTTGTCGCCCACTCACCTCCCACGCTGGTGCAGCCCGTTAACCGCGGCTTATCCGGGAGTTCAGTGCATTCTCCCCGGGCGCGTTGGCCCAGAGATCACCCACTGCCACCCGAAGCAAGCTACTGAGCTGGGCTCCTGCCAGCGGAGCTACAGGTCACACCGACGGTTCCCTGTTATTATGTAATGGAAGTTGGTCTGCACAGACTTAAGATAGGATAAATCCGTTCTGTTCATTTTCTGCATTGCCACTCTATTCCCTAAGTACACTTCACCCGCTTCAGTTTTTATTGATCTCAAATATAGGACATTTGCATGGCACTCCCTCATAACAAACATATAAACACACAGGTTTAATTTCCGCACGCAGTCGTGGACTTTTACAAGTATGTCTTTTTCTTTTAACTTCCATTTCTGACTGGATGTGTAATATGTGGTTTGTATGTGCACAATCTGTAAGTAGAATCCCTATTATATCTCAGTTAGCAATTGCATTACCATTTTGAAAGCAAGTGGGTTTAATGAAGCAGCACATTGGAACAAAACAACAAAGCAATGAATTTTTGACAACCCGTTTTGGCTCAACAGTGCCATTTTTAAAACCAGTGGCTAGAAATCTTGGAATGCATCTTTAATCAAAGAGATCAGTGTGTTCATATAGGATGTTTGCAATATAAAGCCCATTGTGTTTTCAGATGGCACCCATTCCCTATTTACTGGATTACTACCAGTGCCTATGTTCCCTGTTTGAAAGTACTGCACTGTGCCCTTTTGAAGGCTGATGTGCTGTCGTCCAAGCTCTTCAACAACAACGTTAATTACTAGACCCCTCTCTTTGTGAGTACATGAGAATTATCTAATGTTGAATTGGTGACGTGAAAACATTGGGAACCACTGTCCAAGAAAACCCGGGGATAGTAAAAATATAAGCTAGTTACATTTTGTTATCGAGTTATCAACAATTCCACTAATTGGACTTGTAGACTATAGGAGTTGCCCCATAAGCCCCTAGAGTCATAGGCAGAGGATCTCAGATGTTCTCACTGCTCAGAAAGGAGCAGGATACAGCCCCTAACAGATACACAAACAGCGGTATTTACATTCCATAATCGTTCAAAATCAAAATCACAAAACGACAGATAAAACTAAGGAAATAACCGTCAATTGAAGGTGGTTAGGACCATTCTTCCTCTCCTATACATGGATTCCCTGCCAGTGTGGGAATAAACGCCTTAAACAACGCATTTCTTTTTAATTATGCGGTTGTGCAGTGTTACCAGCTCGTCTGTGACGGGATCGGCGCGGAGCAACTGTGAAACAACACGTTGCTTCGATAAGGATGAAGGAGAAGGTTCAATCAAATAGCAGATTTCAAATGACTGTGTAGCTGTGCTGTTTTAATGGGGGGTGGCTTGGTGCGTCACGCTCACACACACACACACACACACACACATCCTGTAGAAAGCCACAGAAGAGGCAACCTAAAGGGCATGCTATTCGTTACGTAGCGCCTTCCAGTTTCTTTACACACGCCACGTATGGTTCTGAAGTAGTGTCCTAAGTAGGAAATAGGGTGACATTTTTGTAACACAACCAACGAGCTACAGGACTGCTGGTCCTAACATAGATAGAGAGCCATTAACCATAAAGAAAGGGGGACGGGCCAGCCACTCACCGTGGATGTCCCCTGCAGTGCAACTATTATCTCCATAACAGCTCTGGCAGAGATGGCATCCATCTACATGGATCATTGACACGTCGTTACAGAGCTGCTGACTGTCCTGTAGGTGGATCGCCACCCTCCCGGCGGGATACTACTGATGCTCCGACTGATAATACAGCTGGAACCGGGGCGGTTGTTTGGCACAAGGCACTGGGAATCTTGGCTACACTCAGTAGGGGTAAGCGTTCAGCAAGTTAAAGAGAAAACTAAAGGGAAGGGAAAACAATGTGGTCTTAGTCACTGTGCAAAATCCCTCGGTCCAGATTTGTTCCCGTTATCTGCCAACCCCTTGTCACACTAGACATGATGAGTCCATGAGGAGTTATCAAAGATTGCTGAAACCAACTGGCATCCAGGCTATAATACTAACTGGTGGAATTGTCTACCTTGAAGAAAAGACAACAAAAATGGTTTCATAAGTCATTAGCTCACCCTGCAGGAGAACCCCTTTTGGTTGCAGTTGGAATTGTTTCTGGTTCCTGTTTTCACATTTGGTGGTCCAAATGCATAACTTAGGTTTTATTTGGAACCCAACATAGTTCTCCCATGAGTCAAAAACATTCTCCCATGAGCCAAAAACCAAAGACCCCTTTTTTGAGAGTAAACACTCATAGAATTAATGGTGACTCGAGGAAACTGGAGATCCTCAAGGAGTCCCTGGAAAGAATCATTGCTAGTCCCACTGTAATGTTAATATAAAACTTGCAAAAATTGTGATTATGCCCTTAAGGTAAAAGGGCTGTTTCAAAAATCATATTAGAATTTTAACCTGTTCAGGGTTTTGCCCTACTTTGCTTTAGACTTTCTGTATGTTTTCTTATTCAGTTCCTAACATTTCCTTAGAAACAGGTAACACTAGAACAACACTTTGACAGCACCTGCTCTTTGAAAGGCTGGTTATGACTATAATTTAAACCCTAATGCACACGCTGGACCCACTCCAACTGGCGTGTCCTCAAGACAGATGCACGGTCATTGCAATCTGGATTGCACTCCACACTTTCCTCCTCCACCCGAACAAGAGGAATGACTACATGTGATTGCTGCTAAACGACCGCTACAGAGAAGACCAGCCTATACGGCTTCCTATAGAAACACATGGCAGCAGGCTGATTCTGGACTGCAGGAAAGGAAGGGGCGGGAAATGTACCATCTACATACATGGGGCTTGAGTAGTGAGGCTATAGGGGGTTCAACTTCCTCGGGTCCATGAACGAACACGGTCCACACACACCTAGGCAGTTGTGTAGAAACTGCATCAAAACCTCTTTCTACTCAGGAGGCTAAAAATATTTTGCATAGACCCTCATCACTCTGTATGGCACCTTTACCAGCCTCCATCTCAAGGCTCTCATCACCATGCTCCTGCTGCTACGAACTCCAGCCTAAATATACATGAACCTCTCTATAGTTATAAAAAGGAAATGTGTCGGTGGGTAGGCATTTCAGTCTGTTAAAAATAAAAGAGAGCAAAATTGACAGTCTTTTTTGCCCAGCAAGACAAATTCCTTGTTCCGGCCAGATGTTCAGCCACAGAGGTTAGTTTCTTCACCACAAGGAGTCACACTTTAAACAGACATCGCAATCGCAAAAAAACAACAAACCATCTGATTGGTCCCTAAAATAGATGGGTTGTGCTGGAGCCAGAACCACAGTGGGTAAAGCAGCATTTAGAAAGTTCTTCATTGGCTTTGATACGTATGATTTATGTAAATTATGTGACATATTCCAAAAATAGACTGTCTAGGAAACAAGATGGAGTCTGTGGTTTCACCTGTGACTTTCCCCCATTTCACAGGATCAGAATTCATTACAGAAAGCTGACGTTTATATCCGATTTTGACTTCACACAGAACCAACTGTCAGGACTAAACCATTTGGGCTGCAAACTACTACATACCTCAGTTAATAAGCCAAATTCAATTTCTGTAACAATGGCAAAGTGCATATGGGGGCAATTTAGTGACAGAATAATGCAGTCTTTCTAAATAAACGTATTTATCTCAGATTGAGAAAATAGATCTGTTTGATTTGCACAGTAGCAGTAAAACATTTGGACACACTTACCCATTTACTGTGTGTACAGTTTTTTGTACAATAGTTCAATTTCATTGTAATTTCAAAAATACTTCAACATATTATAGTAAACCTAAAAACAAATGTAATTCCTAAAAACTTATATAGTAGCTTGGTAGAAATAGCTAGTTATGGGCAAATTAAGGAACATTTCTGACCTGGAAAGATTTTGCGAGTGTCTAAATGTTTTTAACCTCAAAAGGTTCTTAGTTATCGGAAAATCTAAGAGTGTAGTGAAATGTGGTGAACGTGTAGAGAAATGTACCCATGAATGTTTAATGCTTCCCAGTTCTTTACTTACCTTAAAAATTCTGAAAATCTTGTCTTAAATGTAATTTACTTCCATGTTATCTTCTCTTTAGAACTAAATCTATTTGCAACTGGGGGCTTCAATCTGAGTATTTCAGATGGTCCCCATGACAACATAATTCTTTATTGCAGCCTATTTTGTTTAAATTGCTTCTTCAATTCCAGGAAAAGCATTTATTCAGCTTCAAGAGAGATGTGTGAAATGAGTGAAATATCTGCGGCTGCTAAGAAATTATGATGATGAAAGGATACATTTTCTTTCCCGTGTACCACGACCCTGGACATTATATCTTCACAAACGCTGTTGATGTTCTGTTACAACCATTCCACAGTCAAGCACTCCATTATTGTGTATGCGTGGGTGTGTGTCTGCATGTCTGCAGTATCGATGTCAGAAGAGGTGAAGACTGGAGGCTATAAAATGTGTGTATCTAATAGAATATCTGGGTACTATATTCATCCATAGTTAATGAGGCTCAGTATTCCTGACAGAAAGAGTGTGTGTCTCATAAAAGTTTTGGGCTTTGGCAACTTCCTGAAGATTTTTTAAAGACAGAGGACACTATTTCACCTGAGTCAAACTTTGCTCAAGCCAGTGACAGGTTTTTGTCTGAAATCTCAAATTACTGTTGACTGGAGCTCTTTACTGCAATAGAAAGATCAGCTGTCATTAATCAATCTCTAGCCTTTGTGCAAATATGTCTTAGATGTAGTTAGCTAGTTGTTAACCACAAAGGACCCACAAAGGCTTCTGCATCTGAGCAGAATATTGAACGAAAATACATTTCCCTGTATGTCATGATGGCTTCCTTTTATAGTTTAAATTAAATCATTATAACTTGGCAACCAAAAGTAAATTTTTAACATAGGAGTGACATACATTTTTTTGGGTGTTACCTTGAAGGATATTTTACCATGTATGTTAGTGACAGGGACCGGAAAAGGAAATGTCATCATCTGGGGGTCTTGGGATTAAGTTATATTTAGAATAAAACACATATTAACTACATATACATACATTCTGTATGTACCAGCAATTTTACTTGGTGGATCAGTGGTAGAGTTTACTTACATTACAATGTGTACACATTTGGGGTGAGCAAGATTATATAAAGTAATTAGATATGTACTGAATATAAAATATACATGGATTTACTGGTAGCTTGCAGCCCATTTATAAGTAGCTTGCTAAGATATTATGAAGTACACACAGTTTTCTCTGTTCCACCTCAAGCTGCATAAAGAACAAACAAATCTCACAAATGTCAAACATCGCAGGTTCCCAGTTAATATCTAATTTACATTACCCCACAGCTGTTTAGAGATTATTGGTTTAAAAAAAAACATAACAGAAAATGAGTCTGTGTGGTACATACCGATCACTCAGTTGTTAATATTGATAACCACATGTGATGTTTTGACACAAGTCGTTTGACTTCTCCTCAAACCTTCTTAAAAATGCAGAGTAGGTTAACCTGGCAGGTGTATGTCATCGGTACATCACTCATATATGTTATTTGTGTGAACTAGTAATGCCAAAGTGCCAAATGCACTACTCAAAATTTTCTTTTTTCTTTTCATAGAACCTAAAGAGATTTTTTATGATGAGATTTCATCATTGACATGGACTCAATGACATTCAAGAGAGTTTTTTCTCTGAATATTATTATTTGAACAACAACGAAAAATAACAAATGTTCACATTAAACCCAATCCAGTAATTACTGTTGTACACCACTAACCCAGGAACAGGCTGAGGAGAAGACAACAATGTGCCTAATTCAAAACAAGTTGCATTAGTAGCTCACGTCATATTTTATTCATAGGTACTTACAATTGCTAACACACTAAAACTGGTTCTATGAATAATATACACATATCCAATTTGCAAAAATTCCAGAAGGAAAACTGTTTACCCTATAAGTATATTAACCTGTTTTCACAAAAAGCTCTGTTCCAATCACACTTTTTTGCAAATTGCTAAATCTTTATCTGTCACGGTGTTGTAGTGCGGCGGAACCAAAAGCGGACATTTTGTAAAGTAAAGGTGATTTAATCCCAAACAACAAGACAAACTCTACACGAACAGTAACCGGAAAATGAAAGGCGCTAAACTAACACAAAACGATATACAAAAAACATGTAGAGCATTCACTTAAATGGGAGTTAAACAAAGGACAAACCGTGAGCTGTTGCGACATCAAACACAAACAATAAACCACAC